>SJYS01001833.1:0-24642 GCA_006410695.1 Philantomba maxwellii | reverse complement strand
CTGCTCTGTGGTGGTGTGGTACTGGAATTAAGCACTCTACATCTAGGAAGATTTTTCCAATTTACTGCCTTCTGGGACAAGAATTTATTCCTTAGACCTGCCAATCTGCAGTTGCTAGTAAATGATATACTGGTTTACAGATCTGAATGCTGTTAGATGGGGAAAGAAAATCATGAAAGAAAAAAAATGATTTTCATCTAAGACTGAAATTCAGACAAAGGATTGGTGATAGTGTTTGAGTAGACAGTACATCAGCATGGCTTTGTGTTAGGTAGAAGTGCCAGCTTACAGCAAGCAGGAGAGAACGCGAAAACAAAATAAAAACTAGGCCTACCTCTGCTTATTCAAATACCACCCACAACTTTCTGGGAGAAGAACATATGCAGAGCATATTTGAAAACATTATAAGGCATGCATAAAGTACAATATTAGTCAATTTTATATGCTCAGTTGCATGAAATCTGTGTGTTTAAAAAATATAATAATTTGCATTTCATGGCTTTTGATAACCTCAGGAGTGCACTTGAAATTCAGCACATGCCCACAGCACCTCCCAGCTCACCCCATTTTTAACTGAAGACCAATGGTTTCTATTAAGGGATCAGGCAGGGCCTCTGACAAGCCAGTCAATAACTATGTGAGGTTACTTCATTAATGCTATAATGGCTGATAGAGTGAGAGGCAAAAAACAGGTTCCTGACAGCAGCAAATGAAAATGATAGAGATTCCTGAAGCAATGCGCCTTTCCTTTGTCATTGTCTTTTGCTTCGCTTATTCAAAATGTGGCATTTATGTATTCAGTCTTGATGAATGTTGCAGGCTTTAAGTACTTTTTCCATCTCTAATGCAGTGCCGATTGCACATTGTTCTCTCTTTCTCTCTCTCCTCATCTCCCTCTCTCTCTTTTTTTCCTATAACCTCTGCTGTCAAGGCACTGCAGGCTGAAGGGTTGCAGGCACTGGCTAAATAGCTTTTGTGCTATAAATGGTGAAGGTGCTGGGACAATGCATCATAAGTGCTGGTTGGGTCATAGAGCAGAGAAGGTGGTGGGAGCCGGACCCTGAAGCTAAAGTAAAGTGTTGCCAGTCCCCCTGGCCCTGCCATTCACTTGCCTTTATTTAGAAATCAAATGGACATCCCCAGGTAATGTAAAGACATCTCTGTGGAGTTCAGGCAAGGGTGCCACTGGGAGAAGAAAGCCCCCTGCAGGTGAATCAAGAAGACAAGCCACGTGACCATGTTCAGAAACATGCTTAGCTCTGGGGAGGGTGTGCTGACCTGACTGACTGGCTTCTCAAATCTGGGTTTATTTCCAGTTTTTCAGTGCCTTGATGGGCTGCATTCTGATCCTTGAGGGGACCATGCACTCTGTTTGGATAAGAGGAATAAGAGGTGGCAGGTTTCTGGCATCAAAGAGAAGGAGCTTTAGTGCAGTTAGAAGGGGAGGTGCAGACATTTCCGTGAAACTGCTGGCTACCTCCTCTGAGGAGGGTCATTGTCAAGCTAAGAATAGACTCATAAGGAAGTCAGAGTTGAGAGTGTCTTGGTGCCCACTCTGATGGGCAGGTTTATAGTTGCCACTTGCACCTTCAGGGTCATGTGAACTGTGAGCCATTTTGGAAGGAGAGATGTGAAAATCAACTGATAAATATGTATATTTGAATTTCATCATCTTTCACCAGAGAACTGATCAGCTTTGTGGGGTGCTTGTCTTCACCGGGCAGAATATCAAAACAATATCAACGTGGACAGAGATGAGCAGGGCAGGAATGAAAATGGGATGGTTTCACACAACTTGGATGGCAGAACATAGCCTCAAATAACCACCATATGTTTTTAGAACAGATTCAAATCCCTTGTGAAGGAGACTGGATTCAAAGATAAACCAACCAACCCACCCAGCCACAATTAAATGCATAATTGTGGTCTGGATGTACAGGTGATAACTTGGCCAGAAGCACCTTAGCAGAAAGGTCTGACCTTCATTTTTCTACGGTTCCATCACAGAGGGTGGTGGTGCTCTTCCATCTTTATTTACTGCAGAGGTTCAGAGCAATAGTTCTTCTCCAATCGAAGACTGAGCTGGCCTGAACTATATAGTATCTTGCTCTCAGTAACCTCAGTTATTTTGGTAATTACAAATTCTATAGTCATTGTGCCATTTTTCCCCCATCAATCTTTACCAATAACTTACATGGTAGAGTTTATTCTTTTTCATAAATGCTATGGGTTGAGATGTGTTGTCACCTATATTCAGATGTTGAAGTTCTAACCCCTAGTACCTTAGAATGTGACTGTATTTGAAGACAGGGTCTTTAGTGAGGCAATTAAGATAAAGTAATATAAGGAGAGAAAATTAGGACGTAAGAATAGACTGAAGAGCATGGTGAGATATAGGAAGAAGATGGTGTGAGTCTCAGAAGAGGTAGACCCTGCTAATACCTTGACCTCAGACCTCTAACCTCCAGAACTGTGAGAAAATAAAATTTCTGTTGTTTAAGCCAGAAATCTCCGATCAAATGTCCTCAGTGATCAGCATTTTAATGGATGAGTGCACATTTTTGATTTTCACTTATGAGTTAGGGATGCATAAATAACCTGTAGAATTGAATTGTGAAGTTTGAAAAGTTCACATACATAAAAAGCTTCATGTAATTATGCTGTTCTATAACCTATTTATTTTGCTCTGCATTAGCATGTTGACATGTTTTGATATAGAAATAATCTGTTCATTTTATCTGCTGCCTAGTACTCCATTGTATAATTATACCACTATTTATTTATCCTTTCCCCTACTAGAATTTGGATTTATCCTTTCCCCTACTAGAATTTCCCCCAAGAATTTGGATTATTTCTATTTTTGTGTAGTAATGAACAGTACTGTCATGAATATATTTACAGGTGTTTTCTATAGTACAATATGGGAGTTCTCTAAGCCATGTTCCCAGGATAGGAATTAACTGGATCATAGCATCTGGAAGTTGGTGATGGATAGGGAAGCTTGGCATGCTGCAGTCCATGGGGTCACAGAGTTGTACACTACTGAGAGACTGGACTGAACTAATATATACATATTTTCAACCTAACTTTTTATTTTCAATTGCTTGTTCAAATAATTATATCAGCTTCTCCTCTTAGCAACAGAGTATTAACATCCCCATTTTCCCATAATCTTACCAACACTTAGTATTGTCAGTGTTTGTAATTTTCCTCTGATAGGAGTGAATGGTGTCTCATTATTGTTTGGAGGGTCTTCTTAACAGCCATAATCACAATGGCTAGTATTCACTGAGCTCTTATCAAATGTCAGGTTGTGTACAATTTGTTTTGGATCTTATTTAATCTTTACAACCGTTGTATGAAGTTGGCATGGTTACTATCACCTGCATTTTGCCAATAAGAAAACTGAAGTTTAGAATGATTAAGTAACTTGCTTAAGGCCAGACAACTACCAGGTGATTAAACAAGAATTAGAATGTATCTGATTCCAAAGCGTATTGCATTAGTTAGGATTTCCTCGAAAGCAAACCCTGAGACAGAGGACTTGAGTGCAGATAGTTTATTTGGGAGTTGATAACAGAAGACCCTTAAGAGTACATTGGACTGCAAGGAGATTNGGCAGGAGGAGAAGGGGACGACAGAGGATGAGATGGCTGGATGGCATCACTGACTCGATGGACGTGTCTGGGTGAACTCCAGGAGTTGGTGATGGACAGGGAGGCTTGGCATGCTGCAATTCATGGGGTTGCAAAGAGTTGGGCACGACTGAGAGACTGAACTGAACTGAACTGAACTGAATGTGTTGAAAAATTTTTCTTACTTAATCCTCACAAAATGCCATGAAAATCATTTGTCACAGTTTAAGTGCAAGGAGATCCAGCCAGTCTATTCTGAAGGAGATCAGCCCTGGGATTTCTTTGGAAGGAATGATGCTAAAGCTGAAACTCCAGTACTTTGGCCACCTCATGAGAAGAGTTGACTCATTGGAAAAGACTCTGATTCTGGGAAGGATGGCACAGGAGGAGAAGGGGATGACAGAGGATGAGATTGCTGGATGGCATCACGGACTCGATGAACATGAGTCTGAGTGAACTCTGGGAGATGGTGATGGACAGGGAGGCCTGGCGTCCTGCAATTCATGGGGTCACGAAGAGTCGGACACGACTGAGCGACTGAACTGAACTGAACTGAAGGTAGAGAAATTTAACTCCTCCTGTTTGGTAAACTACATTACTGATTCCAAATATTCAAATGCATTTTTTTCTTTTCCATAAATGTATATCTAGATCTCGTCCATATAACCAGACAGGCAGATACTCCATGCTATTAATCTACTATATTGTATTATTAGATATCAGCAATCCCTGCACCGTTGCCAGCAACAACAAAAATATTGATATGTTTTTAGTGGCAAGCATGGGTAGACAATTTCCTGACTCAAACATGGTAAAAATAGGCTTAGAAAATGTTAAACAGATGTCTTTTCTCTGAGATATCTCAGAGATTTTTCTTAATGTTAATGTGCTATGTGAATATAATGTAACCTTGCTGCTGGAAACCATTTGACCTTGAAATCCTTTCAGGCCATCAATTAACAACATGCATAGATAGTGGTATTCCTCAAAACACAGGTTGGAAAATGCTATTATAGACAAAGGAATGAGGTAGTCAATTGATTGACTTTTAACTGAAACAACAAGCTTGGTGGAAAAAAGTAAGTCAATGTATAGACACCGTCCTATTTAACATTATTTAATTTTGCATTAAATAGAATACAAATATATTTTATCAGCACATGCTACGTTCTTTTATATTAACATTTAAACCTATGCAGATAATAAACATTTTAAATATCATTTCTGGTGTGGAGGCCCAGGAGAGAGACCACGTTCCAGACACAGGTTACTGCTCTCAGGAGGATTCACAAAGATTTTATTTTCCTTGTAGCCTAAACTATGTTGACCTATGACTTGAAGAGGAAATGCTCAGTGATGTTAAATAGGGCATGGCATGCATGCTTTTTTTCTGCCCATTGATGGAATGAATTTCTTTCTAACTCAGATTCCATTCCAGAAGTAGATTTCCCATCAGGAATGGCGTGAAATGTCTGCATTGCAGTGTAATACTAACAGACATAGGACTGAGCGACCAGAGAAGAGAGAGAAACTCTCCCTGGATGATGTCTAAAGCAAATGACCACTTAACAGAACATACTGAGGGAATCTTTCAGAATCAGCTGAAAAAATATTTCTGAAATTAAATTTTAAACAGATGTTTTAGTGGGGAGTATAAATAAATTTGAGTCTATGGCAAAGATATGCCCCAAAATAAAGGTGCAATAATCTCAATGTAATAATGTCAAACAAAGAAAAAGACTAAATATTAAAAATCAGAATTGCTATAATTGTTCCCCTATACTTTTTAAAAGATGAAATGAGTTAATATACAAACCCAATCTGTATTACTTTGAGTTTATGCTTATGTGTGGTTTAGAAATAATAAGTTATGCAAATTTCTAATTCAGTATTATGAATTTATATAATTTCTTCCCAGGTGGCACTAGTGATAAAGATCACACTGGCCAGTGCAGAAGATGCAAGGGACTTGGGCTCAATCCCTGGGTCAGGAAGATCCTCTGGAAAAGGGCATGGCAACCCACTCCAGGATTCTTGCCTGGAGAATCCTCATGGATAGAGGAGCCTGGCTGGGCTACAGTCCATGGGGTCACAAAGAGTCGGACATAACTGAAGTGACTTACAGTGCACACATTGTGAAATGAAATAATACCATTTGCAGCAACATGTATTGACCTAGAAATTCTCATACTAAGTGAAGTAAGTCAGAAAGAGAAAGACAAATGTCATATGATGTCACTTATAAGTGAAATCTAAAGAACTAATTCAAATGAATTTATTTATAAAGCAGAAACAGACTCACAGACTTCAAAACAAACTTATGGTTTGTGGAAAGGTGTGACCCAGAGGGATAAATTAGGAATTTGGGATGGACATATACACACTACTATATATATAAAATAGGTCATCAAAAAGGACCTACTGTATAGTACAGGAAACTCTAGTCAATGTTCTGTAATAACCTATAGGATANTGACTCAAATGAATTTATTTATAAAACAGAAACAGACTCACAGACTTCAAAACAAACTTATGGTTTGTGGAAAGGTGTGACCCAGATGGATAAATTAGGAATTTGGGATGGACATATACACACTACTATATAAATAAAATAGGTCATCAAAAAGGACCTACTGTATAGTACAGGAAACTCTAGTCAATGTTCTGTAATAACCTATAGGATAAAAGGGGCTTCCCTGTGGCTCAGCTGGTAAAGAATCTTCCTGCACAATGGGAAACCAGGGTTTGATCCCTGGGTTGGGAAGATCCCCTGGAGAGGGGAACAGCTAACCACTCCATTATTTGGGCCTGGAGAATTCCATGGACTTTATAGCCCATGGGGTCACAGAGTCAGACACTACTGAGTGACTTTCACATTCACTTTCATATGGGAAAAGAATCTAAAAAAAGAATAGGTATATGTTTATGTATAACTGAATCTGAAAATAACACAACATTGTAAATCAACTATACTCCAATTTAAAATAAAAGTTAATTTGAAAACTAAAAATATAGGCAGGAAAAATGGCAGAAGGCGCAGGGCAGTGGCTGGCCACACGGAGATGATATCAGGCCCTGAGCCTTTGGAGTGGGAGCACTGACTCTGAGACCATAGACTACCAGAGAACCAACCCTAGGGAGCATCAGATAGAACTTACACAAAGCAAACCACTTGAATACAAGACCCAGCATCACTCAACCACCATAGCACTCTGTGTAAGATGCCTCATCTAAACAACAAGAAAAACAAGAATATAAACCCAATCATCAACAGATAAGATTACCATGTCACTCAGTCTTGCCCATCAGAGAAAAAAAAAAAAAACCCTAAGCACAAATCTCACCCTATATGAAGCTTACAGAAGCCACTGGACCAACCTTAGGAGGGCAGAAACTAAAAGGAAAAAATAATTCAACCGTGAAGCCTGGAAAGAGGAGACCTCAAACACAATAAGTTTAAAAAATAATGAAGAGGTAGAGAAATACTACACAAATGAAGGAACAAACTATAAACAAAGAAGATCAAATAAATGAAGATGAAATAGGCAAAATACCTGAAGAATTCAGAATACTGATAGTAAAGTTGATCAAAAACTCTGAAAACAGAATGGAGAAAACGCAAGAATTAATTAACAGAGACCTAGAAGAATTAAAGAATAAGCATACAAAGACAGACAATAAAATTACTGAAATTAAAAATACTCTAGAAGTAATCAATAGCAGAATATAGGAAGCAGAAGAATGAATCAGTGAGTTGGAAGATAAAATGGTGGAAATAACTTTTAAAGAGAAGAATAAAGTAAAAAGAATTGAGGATAGTCTCAGAGACCTCCAGGACAATATCAAACACACCAACATTTGAATTATAGGGGTCCAGGAGAAGAGAAAAAGAAAGTATATAGAAATTTTTTGAAGAAATTATAGTTGAAAATTTCACCAACATGGAAAGGGAAATAGTGAATCAACTCCAAGAGATGTAAAGAGTCCCATACAAGATAAACCCAAGGAGAAACACACCAAGACATATACTAATCAAACCAACAAAGACTAAACACAAAGAAAGAATATTAAAAGCAGCAAGGGAAAAGCAACAAGTAACATACAAGGGAAACTCTATATAGTTAACAGCTGATCTTTCAGCAGAAACTCTGTAGGCCAGAAGGGAATGGCAGGATATATTTAAAGTACTGAAAGGGAGAAATCTACCACCAAGATTACTGTACCGAGCAAGGATCTCATTCAAAATTGATGGAGAAATTAAAAAAAAAAAAAATTTCAGACAAGCAAAATTTAAGAGAACTCAGTACCACCAAACCAATTTTAAAACAAGTGTTAAAGGTACTTATATAGTCAAGAAATACAAGAGAAGAAAAAGATCTACAAAATCAACCCCAAACAATTAAGAAAATGGCAATAGGAACACATATATTCATAATTAAATTAAATGTAAGTGGATTAAATGCTCCAACCAAAAGACACAACCTAGCTGAATGGATACAAAAACAAGACCCATATATTTGCTGTCTATAAGAAACTCACTTCAGGCCTAAAGACACACATAGATTGAAAGTGAGAGGATGGAAAAATATATTCCATGCAAATAGAAAGCAAATGAAAGCTAGAGTACCAATCCTCATATCAGACAAAATAGATCTTAAATATAACAAGAGAAAAGGAAGGATGCTACATAACGATCAAGGGATCAGTCCAAGAGTAAGACATAACAATTGTAAATATCTATACACCCTACATAGGAGCACCTCAATACATAAGACAAACACTAACAGACATAAAAGGAGAAATTAACAGTAACACAATAATAGTAGGAGACTTTAACACCCCACTCACACCAATGGATAGATCATCAAAACAGATAGTTAATAAGGAAACACAAGTCTTAAATGATACATTAGATGAAATGGATCTCATTAATATCTTTAGGACATTCCATCCAAATGCAGAAGAATACACCTTCTTCTCAAGTGCACATGGAACATACTCTAGGATAGACCACATCTTGGGTCACATCACACCTCAGTAAATTTAAGAAAATTGAAATTATATCAAGCATCTTCTCCAACCACAACATTATGAGCCTAGATATCAATTACAAGGAAAAAAAAAACCAAAGCTCTAAGAAACACAAACACATGGAGATTAAGCAACATGTTACTATATAACAAATAGGTTACTGAAGAAATCAAAAGGGAAATCAAAAAATTTCTGGAAACAAATGGCAATGAAAACATGACAACTCAAAACCTATGGGATCCAGCAAAACCAGCTGTAATAGGGAAGTTTAAGGAAAGTTATGACCAACCTAGATAGCATATTCAAAAAGAGAGACATTACTTTGCCAACAAAGGTCTGTCTAGTCAAGACTATGGTTTTTCCAGTAGTCATGTATGGATGGATGTGAGAGTTGGACTGTGAAGAAGGCTGAGCGCCGAAGAATTGATGTTTTTGAACTGTGGTGTTGGAGAAGACTCTTGAGAATCCCTTGGACTGCAAGGAGATCCAACCAGTCCATTCTGATGGAGATCAACCCTGGGTGTTCTTTGGAAGGAATGATGCTAAAGCTGAAACTCCAGTACTTTGGCCACCTCATGTGAAAAGTTGACTCATTGGAAAAGACTCTGATGCTGGGAGGGATTGGGGGCAGGAGGAGAAGGGGACGACACTGACTCGATGGATGTGAGTNCCAACCAGTCCATTCTGATGGAGATCAACCCTGGGTGTTCTTTGGAAGGAATGATGCTAAAGCTGAAACTCCAGTACTTTGGCCACCTCATGTGAAAAGTTGACTCATTGGAAAAGACTCTGATGCTGGGAGGGATTGGGGGCAGGAGGAGAAGGGGACGACCGAGGATGAGATGGCTGGATGGCATCACTGACTCGATGGACGTGAGTTTGAGTGAACTCCAGGAGTTGGTGATGCACAGGGAGGCCTGGCATGCTATGATTCATGGGGTCACAAAGAGTCAGACACGACTGAGCAACTGAACTGAACTGATAGTAATACAATCCTACCACAAGAAACAAGAAAAACATCAAATAGACAACCTAACTTTACACCTAACACAACTGGAAAAAGAACAAAAATTCCCCAAAATTGATAGAAGGAAAGAAACCATAAAGATCAGAGCAGAAATAAGTGAAAAAGAAAGAAACACTAGTAAAGATTATTAAAACTAAAAGCTGGTTCTTTGAGAAGATAAACAAAATTGACAAACCTTTAGCAAGACTCATCAAGAAAAAAAAAAAAGGGTAAAATCAACAAAATTAGAAATGAATAAGGAGAGGTTACAACAGACAATCCTTTTAAGAAAGCCTTCAGAAATACAAAGGATTATAAAAGACTGTTATGAAGAACTATATGGCAATAAAATGGATAACCTGGAAGAAATGGACAGATTTTTAGAAAAGTTCAATCTTCCAAGACTGAACCAGGAATAGAAATTATGAACAACCCCATTACAAGCACTGAAATTGAAGCTGTGATCAGAAATCCCCCAAAAAACAAAACCCCAGGACCAGATGGCTTCACAGGAGAATTCTATCAAACATTTGGAGAAGAACTAATCCTATCCTTTTAAAACTCTTTCCAAAAAATTGCAGAGGAAAGAATACTTCCAAACTCATTCTACAAGGCCACCATCACCCTGATACCAAAACCAGACAAAGAGAACACAAAAAAAGAAAACTACAGGCCAATATCACTGATGAGCATAGATGCAAAAATCCTCAATAAAATTTCAGCAAACAGATTTCAGCAACACATCAAAAAGCTTATACATGATGATCAAGTTGGGTTTATTCCAGGAATGCAAGAATTCTTCAGTATACACAAATCAATCAATGTGATACACCATATTAACAAACTGAAAGATAAAAGCCATATGATAATCTCAATAGATGCAGAAAAAGCCTTTGACAAAATTCAGCACCCATTTATGACTACAGCTCTTCAAAAAATGGGCATAGAAGGAACCTACCTCAACATAGTAAAGACCATATATAATAAGCCTACAGCAAACATTATTCTCAATGGTGAAAAATTGAAAGCATTCCCTCTAAGATCAGGAAGAAGACAAGGGTGTCACTTTTATCACTATTATTAAACATAGTTTTGAAAGTCCTAGCTAAAGCAATCAGAAAAGAAAAAGAAATAAAAGGAATCCAGATCAGAAAAGAAAAAATAAAGCTCTCACTGTTTGTAGATGACATGATACGGTACAGATTTATCCCTAAAGATAGTATCAGAAAATTACTAGAGCTAATCAGTGAATTTAGCAAAGTTGCAGGACACAAGTCAATACACAGAAATCACTTGCATTTCTATACTAACAATGAAAAATCAGAAAGAGAAATTAAGAAATCAATCCCATTCACCATTGCAACAAAAAAAATTAAATGTGTAGGAATAAACTTACCTAAAGAGACAAAAGAACTATACACAGAAAATTATAAGACACTGATAAAAGAAATCAAAGATGACATAAACAGATGGAGGGATATTTCATGTTCATGGGTAGGAATAATCAATATTATGAAAATGACTATACTACCAAATGCAACCTACAGATTCAATGTGATCCCTATCAAAATTACCAATGGCATTTTTCACAGAACTAAAACAAAAAATTTCACAATTCATATGGAAACACAAAAGACCTCTAGTAGTCAAAGCAGTCTTGAGAAAGAAGAATGGAGCTGGAGGAATCTCCTTCCTGACTTCAGATTATACTACAAAGCTACAGTCATCAAGAAAATATGGTAATGACACAAAAACAGAAATATATACCAATGGAACAAGATAGAAAGTCAAGAAATAAACCCACGCACCTATGGATACCTGAGACTTCCTTGGTGGCTCAGACGGTAAAGCGTCTGCTTGCAATGCAGGTGACCCGGGTTCAATCCCTAGGTTGGGAAGATCCCCTGGAGAAGGGAATGGCAACCCACTCCAGTACTCTTGCCTGGAAAATTCCATGGACGGAGAAGCCTGGTAGGCTACAGTCCATGGAATCACAAAGAGTTGGACACAACTGAGCGACTTCACTTTCACTTTCTATGGGTACCTTATTTTTGACAAAGGAGGCAAGAATATACAATGGGGCAAAGATAGCCTCTTCAATAAAAGATGCTGGGAAAACAACAGCTACATGTAAAACAATGAAATTAGAACACTTCCTAACACCATACACAAAGATAAACTCAAAATGGATTAAAGACCTAAACATAAGACCAGAAACTGTAAAACTATTAGAGGAAAACATAGAACACTCGATGACATAAATCAAAGCAAGATCCTCTATGACCCACCTCCTAGAGTAATGGAAATAAAAAGAAAAGTAAACAAGTGGGACCTGATTAAACTTAAAAGCTTTTGCACAGCAAAGGAAGCTTAAGCAAGGTGAAAAGACAACCCTCAGGATGGCAGAAAGTAATAGCAAATGAAACAACTGACAAAGGATTAATTTCCAAAATATACAAGCAGCTTATACAACTCAATACCAGAAAAACAAACAACCCAGTCAAAAAGTGGGGAAAAGACCTAAACAGACACTCTCCAAAGAAGACATACAGATGGCTAACAAACACAAGAAAACATACTCAAAATTGCTCATTAGTAGAGAAATGAAAATCAAAACTGTAATGAGATATCACCTCACACGGCTCAGAATGGCCATCATCAAAAAATCTACAAATAATAAATGCTGGAGAGGGTGTGGAGAAAAGGGAAAAGGGAATGCTCTTGCACTGTTGGTGGGAATATAAACTGATACAGCCACTATGGAAGACGGTATGGAGATTCCTTTAAAAACTTGAAGAAAACCACCATATGACCCAGCAATCTCACTACTAGGTATATACCCTGAGGAAACCAAAACTGAAAAAGACACAGATATCCCGTTGTTCATTGCAGCACTATTTACAATAGCCAGAACATGGAAGCAACCTAGATGTCCACTGACAGATGAATGGATAAAGAAGTTGTGGTACATATACACAATGGAATATTAGCCATAAAAAGGAATACATTTGAGTCAGTTCTATATGAGATAGATCAACCTAGAGCCTATTACACAGAGTGAAATAAGTCAGAAAGAGAAAGATAAATATCATATTCTAACACATATATATGGAATCTAGAAAAATGGTACTGAAGAATTTATTTACAGGGCAGCAATGGAGAGACAGACACAGAGAATAGACTTATGGACATGGGGAGAGGGGAAGAAAGGGTGAGGTGTATGGAGAGAGTAAATGGAAACTTATATTGCTATACGTAAAATAGATAGCCAATGGGAATTTCCTGTGTGGCTCAACGAAACTCAAACAGGGGCTCTGTATCAATCTATAGGGGTGGGATGGGAAGGAGATGGAAGGGAGGTTCAAAAAGGAGGGGATATATGTATAGCTATGGCTGATTCAATGGCACCCCACTCCAGTACTCTTGCCTGGAAAATCCCACGGATGGAGGAGCCTGGTAGGTTGCAGTCCATGGGGTCGCTGAGTTGGGCACGACTGAGCGACTTCACTTTCGCTTTTCACTTTCATGGATTGGAGAAGGAAATGGCAACCCACTCCAGTATTCTTGCCTGGAGAATCCCAGAGACGGCTGAGCCTAGTGGGCTGCCGTCTCGGGGGTCGCACAGAGTTGGACAAGACTGAAGCGACTTAGCAGCAGCAGCAGCATGGCTGATTCCTGTTGAGGCTTTACAGAAAACAAAATTCTGTAAAGCCATTACCTTCAATTAAAAAGTAAATAAATTTTAAAACACTGAAAAAAAATTTTACATGTATTTTATGCTAAGAAGACAAAGAAAATTTAAACATAATTGTTTTCTCTGGCATTTGGCCTCTTCTCTCCCCTGTTGTGCATTGTGAATCTGTGTTTTGCAGCTAGCAAAACATCCCCATCAGCAGAAATAACATGTCCAACTATAAAGAGAAACATTCTCCTGTCTTTAACAAGACAACTCTTTAAAAGTAATATCCTTTATTTGATAGGGAATCACATGGTGTTCAGATCTGGATTGTGTAAACTGTCAACAACGCATCACTTAATGTAAAGGTCTGTCTCAAAACAATATAACTGCCTCAAATTCAAAAGAACAGAACTTTCTCAGAGTTTTCTGAGATGCTCTTAATGGATTATAATCCTCACATTTGGCTCAAATAGAATTTTCCATTCTTTTCTTAGATGGATCGATTAGTTTTTCATCAAAAATATTAATAGCTGATTATCTTCAACAGTCTTTTTAATAACATTACACATTAAATGTGCCTTTCCAAGTAATTGTATGGCCAGTGAAGATCTTTTTTGGAAAATTGCAGTAAAGGTTCTAAAATCTAGTATGTTTCTGTTTCTGTAATGTTCTTCAAACAGCTTATTTTTGCCTGAGTGTACTTATTACAATGGCTTTTTTAGGGGAACTTGGGTTGGTGGAATGTCCAAAATGCAAAGTTGCTAAATACTATTAAAAGGCAATAACTAAAACCATTGTTAGGGTGTACTGGGAACTCAAATAGAGTAAGATCCAGATTATTTAGGCTGCATAGTTTGTCTCAAAACAATATACAGTTTCTCATATGTAATATGCACATGCATATTATATAATAAATACACATATTATGTACATACACATACACATTGCAGAAGGAAATGGCAACCCATTCTAGTATTCTTGCCTGGAAAATTCCATGGACAGAGGACCCTGGTGGGCCCCAGTCCATGGGGTCACAAAGAGTTGAACACAACTGAGCGACTGAGCACACATAGTATAGGTATATCTATACACACAGAGACACACTTATTAGTGTGTATATACTGTCACAAGACAGTATACAAAGAACAAAAAGGTAGAAACAAAGAGCATTTGATTCAAACACAAAATAGCACATGGTCTTGGAATAAATGAAAAACCTTTCATTAAATGCATTTATTTAAAGCACCACATTGATTTATCAAAAGCTTTAAATTGTGATTTCCATATTCCATAGTGTCCACATGGAAACTTTGCCAAAGATTAGGATTCAGGAACAGTTTATTCTGTGTATAGAGCATATGCATTATTGTCCAATGGACTTGAGGCTATAACACGGTTCTGACAATTTGCAAAGAAATTATTGAGGACAAAGTAAGTTGCTACCTATCCTGAGCATTTCAAGTGCAACTGAACTCAGTTTCCACTGGCCATGGTGGTGTCAGTGTACCACATCTAGCAATTCGAACAACTTTGCTTATATAGTGTTTCAGTATGCAAAGATTTATGAAACATAATATTAAGAAATATTTCCACTATTGAAAATTATATTGATTTCTGTTATTTGGACTGTTTNATAGAGAAGCAGTAAACCCCTTCATGGTGACGTCAGATCCTCATGACTAACAAAAACTTTTGTAAAGTGAGTGCTTCATGGTATTGAATGTCACCTTCACCAAAACCTTATATGTTGACTTTCCCCTCTGCCACTTTGGAGCAGTTTCTCAGAGCTATCTAAAATGCTGCCTCCCAGGCTGCAGTCCTCATTTTTCCCAAAATAAAACTTAACTCACAAGTCAAAAATAATAATAATAACTCAATCATGTTGCCATAAGTATTTTTTTTATCTTGTCATTTGAAGAAAATAATGACCACTCTTTCTGGAGTATGGCATGAAATTTCCCTAAAGGCTTCTTTTGAAAAACCTTCACAAATCTTCAGATGGGGTAGTAAATGTCTTAAGTAGGCTTTTCCTAGGGTCTTCTAAGAAGGAGATTCGAGGATGGGGATTTATGTGGATGTATTTTGAGGAAGAGTCATTGGAATAGTGGTGAACTGGAATCAGGTAGGAAGGGTCCAAGAANAATTTCCCTAAAGGCTTCTTTTGAAAAACCTTCACAAATCTTCAGATGGGGTAGTAAATGTCTTAAGTAGGCTTTTCCTAGGGTCTTCTAAGAAGGAGATTCGAGGATGGGGATTTATGTGGATGTATTTTGAGGAAGAGTCATTGGAATAGTGGTGAACTGGAATCAGGTAGGAAGGGTCCAAGAAAGAAGTATGTGTTGAAGAAAGTCCCCCAAGGAGATCTTTGACTTTATGCACAGAAGATTTCTAGAGACAATGGAGTTCAAATTTTCCCCAGTAGGGAGGGAAGGTGAAGGTGAAGTCGCTCAGTCGTGTCCGACTCTTTGCGACCCCGTGGACTGTAACCTACTAGGCTTCTCCATCCATGGGATTCTCCAGGCAAGAATACTGGAGTGGATTGCCATTTCCTTCTCCAGGGGATCTTCCCGACCCAGGGATCGAACCCAGGTCTCCCGCATTGAAGGCAAGGTGGAATTTATGCACCCTTGCATCTGTCAGTAATTGGTTGAGAGCTGTGGGGGAATGTCACTTCCCAGGCACTGGAAGGTCTTTCCAGGAGCATAGGTGAAATGGTCTCCTGAAGCCTAAGGTGAGCCCTATGAAAAGGAGAGGTGAGGTGAAGTCGCTAAAAGGAGAAGAAGATATGAAATCTTATGAGTGTGGCAGATTGACTCTTCCAGAAGCAGCACAATATTCTCTCCTATTCCACTTGCTTTCCTCACATTACAACTATGACACTCTTCTCATTGAGAAATGGGCTGTAATTCTCCCTGAACCTATGCAGATCACTGCTACTGCTTCTGCAGGTAGGATGTAGCAGGAGTAATGCTGGGAACGCCAGTTGAGGAAGAAGACCATGCATATTCTACCTTGTTCTCTTGTGAGACTTGCTTCAGGAGTCTTGAACTGCCAAGTAAAACCTCTGAGACCAGTTTTCTGTGAGGAAGGAACTGATTTTCCCCATTAAGAGGCCAACGTGGAGAGGATCTGGCAGCCAGTATCCAATTGACAGTCTTGTGACTGAGCCAGTTTGGCAGTGGATCTTCCAGCCCAGGCTGCCTCATGATCTCATGACATTCCTCTTGGAGTCAACAGTGTTGTTCTGTTGAACCTTGCTCACATTAAAGATGCATATGCAAAGAGATTATTTTTGTTTTAAAGTAGTAAGGTGTATGTGTGCGTTTACATATAGAAGGCTTTGAAAACACTATAGAAACACTTTCACTAAGTCAGAGACCCACCCAGATTTGAAAGAAGAGAACACAATTCCAAACAACTGATGGCAGAAATATCAATGTCAAGTTGTAGGAACAGTTTGTAGGGTAGGAGAGTTTCTTGCATTCATCTTAGCAAACAGATTCTTCCCCATTGGGAAAGTTGAAAACCCCTGAGCAGTGTTAGAAAGGGACACTTCTAAATGTTGCTGTTCAGTTTAGTTCAGTTCAGTTACTCAGTCATGTGCAACTCTTTACAACTCCATGGACTTCACCATGCCAGGCTTCCCATCCATCACCAACTCCCAGAGCTTTCTCAAACTCATGTCAATCGATTGGTGATGCCATGCAACCATCTCATCCTCTGTTGTCCCCTTCTCCTCCTGGCTTCAAGCTTTCCCAGCATCAGGGTCTTTTTCAGTGAGTCAGTTCTTCTCATGAGGCGGCCAAAGTATTGGAGTTTCAGCTTCAGCATCAGACCTACCAATGAATATTCAGGACTTATTTCCTTTAGGATGGACTGGTTGGATCTCATTGCTATCCAAGGGACTTTCTAGAGTCTTCTCCAAAACCATATTTCAAAAGCATCAATTCTTCAGTGCTCAGCTTTCTTTATAGCCCAGCTCTCACATCCATACATGACCACTGGAAAAACCATAGCTCTGACAAGATGGACCTTTGTTGGCAAAGTAATGTCTCTGCTTTTTAATATGCTGTCTAGGATTGGTCACAGCTTATCTTTCAAAGAGCAAGTGTCTTTTAATTTTGTGGCTACAGTCACCATCTGCAGTGATTTTGGAGCCCAAGAAAATTAAGTCACTCACTGTTTCCATTGTTTCCCCATCTATTTACCATGAAGATATGGGACAGGCTGACTTTATTTTGGGGGGCTCCAAAATCACTGCAGATGGTGATAACAGTCATAAAATTAAAAGAAACTTACTCCTTGGAAAGAAACTTAGGACCAACCTAGACAGCATATTAAAAAGCAGAGACATTATTTTGTCAACAAAGTCCATCTAGTCAGGGCTATGGTTTTTCCAGTGGTCAAGTATGGATGTGAGAGTTGGACTATAAAGAAAGCTAAGCGACGAAGCGCTGGACATGGAACAAGAGACTGGTTCTAAATAGGAAAAGGAGTACATCAAGGCTGTATATTGTCACCCTGCTTATTTAACTTCTAGCAGAGTACATCATGAGAAACGCTGGACTGGAAGAAGCACAAGCTGGAATCAAGATTGCCGGGAGAAATATCAATAACCTCAGATATGCAGATGACACCTCCCTTATGGCAGAAAGTGAAGAGGAACTAAAAAGCCTCTCGATGAAAGTGAAAGTGGAGAGTGAAAAAGTTGGCTTAAAACTCAACATTCAGAGAACGAAGATCATGGCATCTGGTTCCATCACTTCATGAGAAATAGATGGGGAAACAGTGGAAACAGTGTCAGACTTTATTTTTTATTTTTTNCGCATCTGTTTTAAGATTTCAGGGAATCCTAAACCTATAAACAGACAGGCCCAGTTTCATTTATCTTAATACACAGGAAATTTTGCACTTTAACTACCCTATGGGATGCGGATTAAATGCATACTATGGGAAAAAAAGAGTTGAGCACTCTAAATAACAGAACTAAGTCAAATGTGTTTTGATTTCAGGTATATAAATCTTGTGATGTAAGATGAAAGAGGTATCAGCTGTTAACAGCTTAAATGACACAACATAACCTGCTTACATGAACACAGTCTAAGGACTTGTTGGGAATCACCCCAGCAGGTTATTATTGACCTACTCTTCACTACTCTGTTTAGTGTACATGTTCCACTAAAAATACAATATTTCTGAAAATCGAGATTTTTAAACCTAGGTGTCACTAGAAGGATTCTGTTTGGCATATTTTCCAACAGAGATGGGATAGCAATGAATTACGAAATTTATATTACCCAAGCAAGTTATGACCAACCTGGATAGCATGTTAAAAAGCAGAGACATTACTTTGCCAACAAAGGTCCATCTAGTCAAGGCTATNTCCAAAATCACTGCAGATGGTGTTTGTGGCCGTGAAATTAAAAGACGCTTACTTCTTGGAAGAAAAGTTATGACCAACCTAGATAGCATATTCAAAAGCAGAGACATTACTTTGCCAACAAAGGTCCATCTAGTCAAGGCTATGGTTTTTCCAGTAGTCATGTATGGATGTGAGAGTTGGACTGTGAAGAAAGCTGAGCACCGAAGAATTGATGCTTTTGAACTGTGGTGTTGGAGAAGACTCTTGTGAGTCCCTTGGATTGCAAGGAGATCCAACCAGTCCATTCTGAAGGAGATCAGCCCAGGGATTTCTTTGGCGGGAATGATGCTGTAGCTGAAACTGCAGAACTTTGACCACCTCATGAGAAGAGTTGACTCATTGGAAAAGACTCTGATACTGGGAGGGATTGGGGGCAGGAGAAGAAGGGGATGACAGAGGATGAGATGGCTGGATGGCATCACTGACTCGATGGACGTGAGTCTGAGTGAACTCCGGGAGTTGGTGATGGACAGGGAGGCCTGGCGTGCTGCGATTCATGGGGTTGCAAAGAGTCAGACACAAGTGAGCGACTGAACTGAACTGATGGTATGAAATAAAAGTTGAAGATTGTTTCGTATTTTGAATATGGCATTCAACTATTTTAATTGTTTGTGAAAAATGCTGTTGTCAAAGATATTGACATATTGAAGTGTCTTGGTATCTATGCTGGCAAACAATTGACCATATTTATGTGAGTCTATTTCTGAATTCTGCTTTTTTTGCTGTTACTCCACATGTCTGGCCTTAAAATAGTACCAGAAAGTCCTGATTACTAGAATTTTCAGAGTAAATCTTTAAACCAAGCAATATAAATTCACTAACTTTGCTCTTCTTGTTCTTTATTTTGATATTAAAGTCCTTTACATTTATATATAAATGTTATAAATAGCTCATCAATTTATGCAAACATCTCCTAGGATTTGATTAGGATATGTTGAGTCTATTGGTCAGTTATGTTTAGTAATATTGAGACTTGTTATTCCTCAGCATAGAATATATCTTCATTGGTTTAGATCTTTTCTTAACAATGTTTTATTTTTTTCAGTGTATTGCTCTTGCACATATTATATTTTATTACATTCATCTTTATCTCAAATTTATTGCTATTATATATTATTAATATATTGCTCGTATAAATTCTACTTTCAGCTGTTCACTGTACCTGTGTATAATTTCAATTTGTTTTGTATTCTTGTCTTTTATCTTGCAACTTTGCTAAGGTCACTTACTATTTCTGTAACTTTTTGCAGATAATACGATTCCCATATAGAATGCGGGAAGATCCCCTGGAGAATGAAATGGCAACCTACTCTAGTACTCTTGTACTGGACAGAGGAGCCTTGTAAGCTATAGTCCACGGGGTTGCAAAGAGTTGGGCACAAATGAGCAGCGTCACATATAGAATGCAAATTAAGAAAATTTTGTCACCTGTCTTCCAAACTCTGTGCCTTTCATTGCTGTTATTGTTAGCCTTATTATATCATTTCGTGACTCCAAGCAAGTGACTTTTAAACACATATTTATAGCCTATTAGATTTTTTCCATATGTAATTATGTTTTAAATTTATAACACTATAAGTATAGATATTATTGTTGCCATTGTAAAACTGAAGAAGCTGAGGCTCAGAGACTTTAGTCTACTGACTTAGTACTAAACCACATTTTTCACATTGAAAATTATGTTACCATTAAAGTTCTATTCTAATGACCCTACCACAACCCCAATTTAGTCATTTCTTGTGGGCTCTGTGGTATCCTTTTTCCCCTGTAAAAGTGTCCCTTTATCTCTAAAACATTTGCTCACCCACCCAGGATTCTTCCTTCCCTAACTTGTTCCTTCTCACCTTCCTCTGCTTTCCCTAGACAGGAGTACAGAGCACCTGCTGTGGCCACACAGTGAATCAAGAATTGGGAGTTAGTGAAAGGCATGCTAGCTGACCTCAAGCTCACAACAGGTAGTTCAAAGACAGTGAATTATTGAAGTGACTTCAAGAGTCAGACGTGAGAAGTGGTGGGTATAGAGAAGAAGGAATATATTTGACTGTATAACCTATTCAGAAAGAATTTACCCCACAAAAGAAAAAGTGCAAAAAGAAAACTTCATTTTGGTGTCTTCCAAGAAAGTGCAAGATGTCAGGTAGAGAATAATGAAAAAAATAATTTGGAATGTATGTTAGTTACATTTAAGATAGCAAAATGCATGTGACTCTAGGTGTTTCAAACAAGGAATTTAATACAGAGAATTACCTACTGAGGCATGGTAGAATTGTAAAGATAAATAGAAAACACTGAGGCAAACTTGGATTTAGAAATACAAGGTTTCCATTTCCTTCTTCAGGGGATCTTCCCAACTCAGGGATTGAACCCAGGTCTCCCACATTCCAGGCAGAGGCTTTAACCTCTGAGCCACCAGGGAAGATTGAAATATGAGGTACCTTCTACCTAACATTCTAGGGCTGGAGGCACTTAGGAAAAAAGATAGCGTTAGCAGGATTAAAAAGCCAAGGTTGCTCACAGGAGTTAACATCATGATAGGGGATTATAAGTGGAGTTGTAACTTTCCTATAAACACACTTCTGGGGCTGCTGGTGGAAGGAAAGAAAAATTTACAAAGAAATGCCTTCTTGGTCTGTCTCAAGGTGAATTGGGTGAGAAAACATATGGTACAATATGAACTTGGTTATCTCTTAAAGTCAGTTCTATTTTAGCTACTGGGAAATCTTGCCTTTGTTTATTATTCCAGTACCAGTGTTTTCTGCTAATGTTTTGCTTTGTTGGCATCTGAGTCTCCTTACTTGTATGCCATATGTGGTTTATGTCTTCCTTAGGTCTTACTTAAATTCCAATTATGATACTTAACTTCCAGCTTGGAGGGTCCATCTCTTCTCACCTCTTTCCTAGTCAGTATATAAAGTAAACATTTAATGAGCCCTTCAGTTTAGTTCAGTTGCTCAGTCATGTCTGACTCTTTGTGACCCCATGAATCACAGCACGCCAGGCCTCCCTGTCCATCACCAACTCCCGGAGTTCACTCAGACTCACATCCATCGAGTCAGTGATGCCATCCAGCCATCTCATCCTCGGTCATCCCCTTCTCCTCCTGCCCCCAATCCCTCCCAGCATCAGAGTCTTTTCCAATGAGTCAGCTCTTCTCATGAGGTGGCCAGAGTACTGGAGTTTCAGCTTCAGCATCATTCCTTCCAAAGAAATCCCAGGGCTGATCTCTTTCAGAATGGACTGGTTGGATCTCCTTGCAATCCAAGGGACTCTCAAGAGTCTTCTCCAACACCACAGCATCAATTCTTCGGTGCTCAGCTGTCTTCACAGTCCAACTCTCACATCCATACATGACTACTGGAAAACCATAGCCTTGACTAGATGGATATGCCCAAAAAATTGTACTGGGTAATTGGGGAGAAAAATAAATAAAACTCACTTATTCAATAAATGTCTACCGACCACAATCTAGTGAATCATTACAGTGTAGCTTCATTGTCTTGTTTGAGGTGTATTATAACAATATTTTACACCATTTATATCCTATGTAATTATAAAATCCAATATACTATCAAAGATAAGCAATTTTGTGATTATTTGCCACTTTAAAATATCTAGCATTTGTTTGTATCCCATTAATACAAATAATAAAAAAATGATTTGTTTTAATCTGTAATAAAACTGATTTATTGTGCAGTAAGTGTAATATGCTTAGAGTTATATTTAATTGTTAACTCTGCCTACTCAAACACATATTAGGCAACAATCCCCAAAATAAGTATTTAACTTTGCATCAGATGTAAAGGAGACTCTGGGCATTATAATTAAAATTATTTTGAGGCAGACAGAACAGATTTAGCACGTTCTGTAATTGAGAAAATGTACTTTTTAGTGATTTACATGTACATTTTATAGGGAACATGTTCTGTGTATAATGAATAAATAACTTCTGTAGTATCAAAAAAAAAAAAAAAGAAAGAAAATAAAGAAAGAAATGCCTTTTCTTCACTTCCTCTGTCTTCAAACCTTCTGTTAGGGTCTCCTATTGAATAAACGAAATTTACAGTAATAGAAGGATGAGGAAATAACATGAGAGAAAACAGGCAAATGATGGTACCAGCAAGCAAGGGCTGTGAAAAGAAGGCCCAGAGGAGAGTCTTAGGTATGGAAGATGGTAACGATAACCCTGTATGCAAGACAGCTAAAGAGACACAGATGTACAGAACAGTCTTTTGGAGTCTGTGGGAGAGGGCAACGGTGGGATGTTTTGGGAGAATGGCATTGAAACATGTATATTATCATATGTGAAATGAATCGCCAGTCCAGATTCAATGCATGAGACAGGGTGCTCGGGGCTGGTGCACTGGGATGAGCCAGAGGGATGGTATCAGGAGGGAGGAGAGAGGAGGGTTCAGGATGGGGAACACATGTACACCCGTGATGGATTCATATCAATGGATGGCAAAACCACTACAATATTGTAAAGTAATTAGTTTCCAATTAAAATAAATAAATTTATTAAAAAAAAATAAGACTGTGATCTTGCCTCACTTGTGTTCTCTGCTGCCTACTATTCTCTGTTTGCATTTCACAGCTGCTAAGGCCAAAATGGCCAAAGACAAGCTATAATATGATTTTTTAAAAGTGGATTAGAAGATCCATATTATTATATAGCTATATTGATATATACTATAAAATGAAGTTTCAATTACAATGTCAATGCTATGTAGAGCCTGAGATTGAATAAAAGTACTTAAAAGATTATTTGAAAGTATCAAGTCTTGAGAATAAATGAAGTCATCTTGAATATTTTTAAATTTTGAATTGCTGGAACAGTAAATCTGGACTATATAGCCTGGAATTATGGAGCTGAGGATTAGCCTCAGAGTACACAAATAGATCAAAATGTAGGAAAGAATAAGGTAGCAGACCACCTTGTATGTAAGAACGTGATAAATGGCCATGATGGCATTTTAACTCAGTGGTAAAAGGATGGATTGTTTAGTAAATGGTACAGACACAGCTGGCTATCCATCTGGAAGAATATAAAACTGGACTTCTTTTTTATCTCATATTAAAAATAAATTCCAAAAGGATTAAAAACTTAAATGTGAAAAATGCAAGAAAATCTGAGAGAGTCTGTGGACACCCCCAGAGCAAAGTGGGTATGAACCTACTTGATTTATTAAAAAGTTAAAATCATTTATAATGAGATAAATCAAAACACAAAAGAAAACAGAAATTCTTGGACAGGTGTTTGCAATGAGGAAAAAATATGGATGACCATTATGAATAAAATACAAAGATCTTTTACAGATTTATTAGAAGAAAGCAAATGATGTCAGTGGGGAAAAAACTGGGCAAAGGATTAGAAGAGGCAATTCACACAGAAGCAAATCCGAATGGCCTGCAGATATGTGAAAAGATGCAAAACACAGTAGCTATGACTGAAATGCAAATTAAAGTGACAAAGAATATTTCTTTACCTTTATTAAACTAGCTTTTTTTTTTTTCTTTTTACAAGGAATGATTATACCTTCTGAAGGTAGACATGTGAAAAATAGGGAACCCTCACNACACAGAAGCAAATCCGAATGGCCTGCAGATATGTGAAAAGATGCAAAACACAGTAGCTATGACTGAAATGCAAATTAAAGTGACAAAGAATATTTCTTTACCTTTATTAAACTAGCTTTTTTTTTTTTCTTTTTACAAGGAATGATTATACCTTCTGAAGGTAGACATGTGAAAAATAGGGAACCCTCACGTTACGGGACTGATGTTCAGTTCAGTTCAGTCGCTCAGTCGTGTCCGACTTTTTGTGACCCCATGAATTGCAGCATGCCAGGCCTCCCTGTCCATCACCAACTCC
>SJYS01001832.1:236806-252466 GCA_006410695.1 Philantomba maxwellii | reverse complement strand
CAGGTTTCAGTAAAACTATAAAATTCTTCAAAATACTTGAGACTACTTATACTTCAGGTAAGTGATGCTAAACCTACAAAAATTAATTCAAAATGTAAGCAGTATAAACAAATAATCTTTCATATCTTCCAAGTAAATAGAGCCTTACTTCCTCTAATTTTAAATAGTATGAATTCCTTCTCCCCAAAAGAGATCATTTAAATAAAAAATAACAGCATTTTAAAATGATGCATAAACTATTGATAGCTATCTGTGAGAAATATTTCTCTAAAAACTTAAATAAGTTGCACGGGTTAATTTTTTTGAAAAAAATTAAGGCTACAAATTATATCCCCTTTGAGAAATTAACAGTTGCCTTGCAGGTACCACAATTATTCATTTGAAAATAATTCAAGGTTCTTGACATATAACTAAGGGAAATTCAGGATAGATCTGATGCAAAAAATGAGATGTCAAGAAAACTCACCACACACTCAGAACAGATTTTGCAAATTCCCAGCTATTTTAGCTCAGTAGAAGGGCAGAGGGAAATAAGTTTTTTTTTTCTTTTTTCTTTTAATTTAAGAAGAAGAGAATCTTTTTTCTTACCACAACAAATATCAAATTTACACAAAACCTTAGCTCATCAAATAGAAGCCAAGGAATAAAAGATTATTCAACATTACAGTAAAAAATTGTAAAATCCATAGTACATCAAAGCCATTTCAGCAGCTGCTGCTATGTTCTGGGCAAAAGTACCCATGGGAGAAAGCCAAATGTTAAACACGGACCAAGGTACCCCTTCAGTTTGCACCAAGGATATTTTATCAGCTCTGCTCATTGAAAGAGACTATGGTCCTTGAAATCAGATAGAAATGCTTTCAGGGCCCCCTGGTGGTGATTTACAGACCTTGGACATCAGATGGAAACGACTATGAATCAAATAAATCAAAACAGCCAGGGCCCAAGACTAGGTTCTACAAACAAATATCTCCTCTACAGGATGCTTAACATTTTTGTGTGTATAGTTTGTCTATCTCAGCCAGAGTTGATTCAATCTCCCGACATGTAGTCTTCCACAGTAAAAATGTTTTTTCATGCCTCTCAACTTGATACAACTTAAAAAAAAAGAAATGTTTAGTGCCTTGACACGAATAACTCTCTCCCTCTCCCTCTTTAGATAATTTTAACCAAAAGCATATTGTACAACACTGTGCTTAGTGTTGTAAATACAAACATAAATCTGCATGGAGTCTACTTATTTACTTATTCTCAGCACTGGCAAATGAATTACTGTTGGCTTAAATCTTTTAAGTGTCAATATGTTGTCAGAAGTAGTGGATTTAACAGGATAGAAAGGAGTATATAATGATGTTGACCAGGAACTGCAACCCTCTAAAAAAGAAGCTAATCAATGACCTCTTAAATCTGGAATGGTCTACCTAGCCAGATGAGATTGATTCAATAAACCACTCTTCTAAATCTAACAGAGAGGTAGATGGCCTAAGTAGAGCCTAAATTCACCAAAGGGCTTCCCAAGTGGCCTTCCAGGTGAGCAAAGAACCCACCTTCCAATGAAGGAGACATTAGAGACACAGCTTCGATCCCTGGGTTGGGAAGATCCCTGGAGGAGGGCATGGCAACCCACTCCAGTATTCTCGCCTGGAGAATCCCATGGACAGAGGAGCCTGGGGGGCTACAGTCCATGGGGTCACAAAGAGTTGGACATAACTGAAGCAACTCAGCACGNAGACACAGCTTCGATCCCTGGGTTGGGAAGATCCCTGGAGGAGGGCATGGCAACCCACTCCAGTATTCTCGCCTGGAGAATCCCATGGACAGAGGAGCCTGGGGGGCTACAGTCCATGGGGTCACAAAGAGTTGGACATAACTGAAGCAACTCAGCACGCACAATGAATTCATCAAAGAAACTGAACAACATGTTCAACACTTGGCCAAATATTATAATCAACTGAGAAGTGTTTTGTAATGAGGAAGCCAGCCTACTCCCAGAGATTCTGGTTTAATTGCTTTGGAGTGAGGCCTGAACTTCAGTACTTTATAGAAGCTCTCCAGATCATTCTTAAGAACAGTCAGGGCTGAGAAACCCTGCACTATTTCCACAGGCTCCAAGCCAGGCAGTCAGTCAGGCTGCGGACACATCCGCTTGTGGCTGAGTCCAGACTACAAAGGGTCACTTGTCTCTTTCAAGTTGCAAACAAAATAAGGTGTTAGGTAGGAAGATAGGCATGAGCAAGGAGGGATGGCATAGCCGAAAAGGATGCAAACTGATCTCTAAACCCCAACCCAGACACACCAGGAGAGCTGGCAGATATACTACAAAGTAACTACAGAGACTTTTCCAACTCCTGACTATGTGCCCTAGGCACACAGTGGATAAAACTAACCACAGAGACTTACTCAAGTAACCTTAGGCAGCTAGGAGCCCGTTCAGTTCAGTCCAGTTCAGTCAGTCCAGTTCGACTCTTTGCAACCCCATGAATTGCAACACTCCAGGCCTCCCTGCCCATTAAGGGTTCATAAATATATACATATGATTATAACAGGCTGAATTATGGGAAGACATACACAAAGAGCCTGCTGTTATACAACTTGCAATTGCCAATTGGCCTTGAGTGTATGCCCATTTGCATCCCCTTTCATTGATTGGTGGTAGGTTCAAGCCCTATTTTGCACAGGGCACAACCAAAAGTAGGAGACAGGAAGTGTAAAAACGGGGAAGCCAAGAGAGTTAAGGATGATGACTCCCTTGGAACTGGGCTGCTTCCATGTCTTGGGAGTGTCTGTCTAATAAAAGATCTGTCTGCTTGAGCTGAATGGAAACTGTTAGTTCTCTGTTGTCTTAAATCTTTTACTCTGGATTCCATATTTTTGTTAAAACAAGAACTGAAGCAGAGAAATAAACTCACTGACGAAAGTGTAATCTCACCACAGTTTACACTGAAGTTACATTGTTGGAAAATTTGTGTGCTGCTGCTGCTGCTGTCGCTTCAGTCGTGTCCAACTCTGCGACCCCATAGATGGCAGCCCTCCAGGTTCCTCTGTCCCTGGGATTCTCCAGGCAAGAATACTGGAATGGGTTGTCGTTTCCTTCTCCACTGTGTATGCTAAAAGTCATGCAAAATTACTTTGTGTTTCTATGTAAAATGGAGTTCAGTTCCAAGCTCAGATGATTAAACACATAAATGTGTACAAAAGTCTTGTTTGAAGTGAGACAATATCTTGTATAGAAGACTGTCCTGTGAGCTTTAGGATAACACTCTGTTCCTCTCCTGCTAAATGCTTCCAATCATTTTGGGATGTAAGCAAAAATGCTCCCACAGATTTCCAAAGATCCTCCTTGGTGGTAGTACTGCCTCCATGAGAGGTGAGTAACAGCAACCTTTTGACTTTAGTACTTAACACATGCCCTGTGCCCTCACAGAACCCTGCTTTTCCTTTGTTATGACACATCCCCATGTAAATATTCAATTATTGTCTGACACCTTCACGCTCAGGGCGCCAAGACTGTGTCTGTATTTTGCTCACCATTGTGTTCCTAATTCTTTGCATGGTGCCAGCACAGAGTGGGAACTCAATCAGTCCCGCCGAATGAGTGACTGAACATGATTTCTCTGGTGCTGAGTGCTGAAAGAGCAGACAGCTCCGTGCATAGATGTGCACTCTGGCCAGAAAAGGTACTAACGGGAGTCCAGGACAGTTAACAGGACTGTTACCTTGATTATTAGAGTTCAAATGTATCTTTCCTGTTGTCTTAGATCAGGTTGCTATGACAAAATCCCATAGACTAGGTGGCGTATAAACAATGGAAATTTGTTTTTCACAGTTCTAGGGGATAAAAGTCCAAGTTCATGTTGCCAGCATGCTGAGGACCCTCTTGCTGTTGCAGAGATTTGACATCTCAAAGTTCCATGTTCAGGTTGCCAGCATGGTGAGGACTCTCTTGTTATTGCGGAGTCAGCGTCTCATTGTATCCTTATGTGTAGACAAAAGGTGTAAGTGAGCTCAGATAGTTTGCTTCAGTTCAGTTCAGTCACTCAGTTGTGTCAGACTCTTTGTGACCCCATGGACTGCAGCACATCAGGCTTCCCTGTGCATCACCAACTCCCTGAGCTTGCTCAAACTCATATCTATCGAGTCGGTGATGCCATCCAACCTCTCATCCTCTGTCGTCCCCTTCTCCTTCCACCTTCAATCTTTCCCAGCATCAGGGTCTTTTCAAACGAGCCAGTTCTTTCAATCAGGTGGCCAAAGTGTTAGAGTTTCAGCTTCAGCGTCAGTCCTTCCAATGAATATTCAGTACTGATTTCATTTAGGATTGACTGGTTTGATCTCCTTGCTGTCCAAGGGACTCTCAAGAGTCTTCTCCAACACCACAGTTCAAAAGCATCAATTCTTCGGCGATCAGCCTTCTTCACAGTCCAACTCTCACATCCATACATGACCACAGGAAAAACCATAGCCTTGACTAAACGGACCTTAGTCGGCAAAGTAATGTCTCTGCTTCTGAAAATGCTATCTAGGTTGGACATAACTTTTCTTCCAAGGAGTAAGCGTCTTCTAATTTCATGGCTGCAGTCACCATCAGCAGTGATTTTGGAGCCTAAAAAAATAAAGTCTG
This sequence comes from Philantomba maxwellii, assembly GCA_006410695.1. Classification (NCBI taxonomy): domain Eukaryota; kingdom Metazoa; phylum Chordata; class Mammalia; order Artiodactyla; family Bovidae; genus Philantomba; species Philantomba maxwellii. The sequence continues at coordinate 247,845 of SJYS01001832.1, read as the reverse complement.
GCACTGTTTCCACTGTTTCCCCATCTATTTCCCATGAAGTGATGGGACCAGATGCCATGATCTTCGTTTTCTGAATGTTGAGCTTTAAGCCAACTTTTTCACTCTCCTCTTTCACTTTCATCAAGAGGCTTTTTAGCTCCTCTTCACTTTCTGCCATAAGGGTGGTGTCATCTGCATATCTGAGGTTATTGATATTTCTCCCGGCAATCTTGATTCCAGCTTGTGTTTCTTCCAGTCCAGCGTTTCTCATGATGTACTCAGCATATAAGTTAAATAAGCAGGGTGACAATATACAGCCTTGACGGACTCCTTTTCCTATTTGGAACCAGTCTGTTGTTCCATGTCCAGTTCTAACTGTTGCTTCCTGACCTGCATACAGATTTCTCAAGAGGCAGATTAGGTGGTCTGGTATTCCCATCTCTTTCAGAATTTTCCACAGTTTATTGTGATCTACACAGTCAAAGGCTTTGGCATAGTCAATAAAGCAGAAGTAGATGTTTTTCTGGAACTCTCTTGCTTTTTCCATGATCCAGCGGATGTTGGCAATTTGATCTCTGGTTCCTCTGCCTTTTCTAAAGCCAGCTTGAACATCAGGGAGTTCACGGTTCACGTATTGCTGAAGCCTGGCTTGGAGGATTTTGAGCATTACTTTACTAGCATGTGAGATGAGTGCAATTGTGCGGTAATTGGAGCATTCTTTTGCATTGCCTTTCTTTGGAATTGGAATGAAAACGGACCTTTTCCAGTCCTGTGGCCACTGCTGAGTTTTCCAAATTTGCTGGCAGATTGAGTGCAGCACTTTCACAGCATCATCTTTCAGGATTTGAAACAGCTCAACTGGAATTCCATCACCTCCACTAGCTTTGTTCGTAGTGATGCTTTCTAAGGCCCACTTGACTTCACATTCCAAGATGTCTGGCTCTAGATTAGTGATCACATCATCATGATTATCTGGGTCGTGAAGATCTTTTTTGTACAGTTCTTCTGTGTATTCTTGCCACCTCTTCTTAATATCTTCTGCTTCTGTTAGGTCCATACCATTTCTGTCCTTTATCGAGCCCATCTTTGCATGAAATGTTCCCTTGGTATCTCTAATTTTCTTGAAGAGATCTCTAGTCTTTCCCATTCTGTTGTTTTCCTCTATTTCTTTGCATTGATCACTGAGGAAGGCTTTCTTATCTCTCCTGGCTGTTCTTTGGAACTCTGCATTCAAATGCAAATATCTTTCATTTTCTCCTTTGCCTTTTGCTTCTCTTCTTTTCTCGGCTTTTTATAAGGTCACCTCAGACAACCATTTTGCCTTTTTGCATTTATTCTTCATGGGAATGGTCTTGATCACTGCCTCCTGTACAGTGTCATGAACCTCTTTCCATAGTTCTTCAGGCACTCTACTATCAGATCTAATCCCTCGAATCTATTTCTCATTTCCACTGTATAATCATAAGGGATTTGATTTAGGTCATACCTGAATGGTCTACTGGTTTTCCCTATTTTCTTCAATTTAAATCTGAATTTTGCAATAAGGAATTCATGATTTGAGCTGCAGTCAGCTCCTAGTCTTGTTTTTGTTGACTGTATAGAGCTTCTCCATCTATGGCTGCAATAATCAATCTGATTTCAGTATTGACCATCTGGTGATGTCCATGTGTACAGCTTTCTCCTGTGTTGTTGGAAGAAGGTNATTTTCTTCAATTTAAATCTGAATTTTGCAATAAGGAATTCATGATTTGAGCTGCAGTCAGCTCCTAGTCTTGTTTTTGTTGACTGTATAGAGCTTCTCCATCTATGGCTGCAATAATCAATCTGATTTCAGTATTGACCATCTGGTGATGAGCATGTGTACAGCTTTCTCCTGTGTTGTTGGAAGAAGGTGTTTGCTATAACCAGTGCGTTCTCTTGGCAAAACTCTGTTAGCCTTTGCCCTGCTTCATTTTGTACTCCAAAGCCAAATTTGCCTGTTACTCCAGGTGTTTCTTGACTTCCTACTTTTTCATTCCAGTAGCTCAGACGATAAAGCGTCTGCCTACAACGTGGGAGACCTGGGTTCGATCCCTGGGTCGGGAAGATCCCCTGGAGAAGGAAATGGCAACCCACTACAGTATTCATGCCTGGAAAATCCCATGGACCAAGAAACCTGGTGGGCTACAGTCCATGGGGTTGCAAATAGTTGGACACGACTGAGCAACTTCACTACACACCTATGATGAAAAGGACATCTTTTTTGGATGTTAGTTCTAGAAGGTCTTGTAGGTCTTCATGGAACCATTCAACTTCAGCTTCTTCAGCATTAATGGTTGGGGCACAGACTTGCATTGCTGTGATATTAAATGGTTTGCCTTGGAAACAAACAGCAATCATTCTATCATTTTTGAGATTGCACCCAAGTACTGCATTTCGGACTCTTTTGTTGACTATGAGGGCTACCCATTTCTTCTAAATAGTTACAAGGGCAGATAGTTTCAAGGGAATTAATTCCATTCATGAGGACCCAACCTTCAGGACCTCATCTAATCTCAGCCTCCTCCCAAAGGCTCCACCTCCTAATGCCTTGAGGGCTGTAGAGTTTCCACATAAGAATTGGAGAGTGACACAAAGGATGGGGGGAAGGGGTAGTTAGGGAGTTGGGTCTTGACACACTGCCATCTATGGGGTCGCACAGAGTCGGACATGACTGAAGTGACTTAGCAACAATACTTAAAATAGACAACCAACAAGGACCTACTGAATAGCATGGGGAACTCTGCTCAATGTTCATGGCATCCTGGATGTGAAGGTAGTTTGGGGGAGAATGGATACATGTATATGTATCACTGAGTCCCTTAGCTGTTCACCTAAAACTATCACAACATTGTTTGTTATTCAGCTATACCCCAATACAAAATAAAAAGATTTTTAAAAAATAAAATAGATAACCAACAAAGATCTACTGAACCTAAGCACAGGGAATTCTGCTCAATATTACCTGACAACCTAACTGGGGAAAGAATTTGAAAAAGAATAGATATGTACACATGTATAACTGAATCACTCTGTTGCCCACCTGAATCTATCACAACATTGTTAATCAACTATACTCCAATATAAAATAGAAAGTTTAAAAAATGAACTAGGAGGTGTAACACAAAAATTTGGTCCGTAACACTTGTAAAATTGAATACATTTTTCCTTGATAATTACCAAGTTAAGTTTGTGCTCTCATTTACAGTAACACCAAAGTGAGAGTCAAACCACATGGTTCATCATAAGCCCTCAAATATAGAAGAAAGGACCAGAATAAAAGGTTGTCATAAAAGCTAATCTGGAAGAGGTAGAAACAGAGAGCTTCTGGTTCAACTTACTGTCTTCAGGTTATTCACAATTAATATGAGTGGTCAGGGTAATTAGGCACCTGGAAATTATTCATATATTCAAGTTATCACAATTGCTTTATTTCACATGTGATTATCAAGGACAGAAAGAGTTACTCCAAATTACAAAACTCACCAAAAACTAGCCAAATCCATTCACCATGAGCTAAAAGAGGGTTTTATCAGGCATATGACACAGAAGAGAAAAAAGATAAATATTTTTGATATCAGGTCTTAAGAGCTTCCTCATTATAAGTGATATATATTTGAGTCTCTCCTTCCCTGGTGGCTCAGACGGTAAAGTGTCTGTCTACAATGCAGGAGACCCGGGTTCGAGCCCTGGCTTGGGAAGATCCCCTGGAGAAGGAAACAGCAATCCACTCCAGTACTATTGCCTGGAAAATCCCATGGACAGAAGAGCCTGGCAGGCTGCAGTCTATGGGGTTGCAAAGAGTCGGATACGACTGAGCAACTTCACTTCCTGTCAACATATTTCTTATGATATAGAAGGAGATATCAAATCACATAAATCTGTCCCAGTTTATTTACATTCTTATTTTTTATTAATGTATTTATTTTTAATTGAAGGATAATTGCTTTATAATATTGACTTCATGACCATAAGTTACCTTAAGAGCTGAAAGCAGTGAATGAAGTCTACAGGTTTAGCCCATATTTCTCTTTGTGGGTATGTGTGCATAAATCAATCTCTCATTGTGACTTCTTAAAAAAATATATATGTAGTTGAACAGGTATAAAGTACCTATTTATAGAGTACACAGTAATCAACAGAGTACACAGAGTACACAGTTCTTAAGAGTGTACTCTGTTGAAAAAAAGAGAAAAAAGAGATATTGTGTTTCTTTTATTGAGAATCTTCATGTTGAAAGAAAAAAGAAGTTTGTTACAGAAAAACCCTGTTCCCTAAGGAAAATTATGATTTCAGAATGATGAGCCTGTCAGTCTGTAAGTCATGAGTTAGAAGCAGCATCTGAAGCTGTGATTAATCAGCTCACTATATAGTTGACCCTATTGTAGCCTTCACAGCAAGTATAAAGATCTGCAGTGCTAATGATGCTTCAAGTAGGAACAATGGAAGTAGGTTCTTAACAACAAAATTCTTTGAAGCTTTCTAAGTAAATGTGGAGTCTATGGAGAGGTGACCTAGTAAACAGGACTTTGTGCATTATAATTCAAATCCTGTGCCTCTCAGAGGCTTCATTCTTCCCCTGCCCAAGGTGTCTGAGCTGTACTGGGAAGAGGCCATGCAAAGAACTAAAGTAGGACTGAGAGCATGTTCATTCATTCAGGTCTTTCCTACTGAGTCTTGATTACTTGTCAGGCACCACACTGTGTGCAGGAAGACAAATAGAACGTGTGCCCTTGGCACCCAAAGCTCAGAGCACAATAATCATATTTTTGATGAGCTCTCTTGCTACTTCCAGCCTATATAAGGCTTCCTTTACAGACACTAAATAGCAAGCCAGGGGAACACATTATTGGCACTGTTGTTCTTGTTGTTTAGTCGATAAGTTGTGTCTGATTCTTTGAGACCCCGTGGAATGCAGCACACCAGGCTTCCCAGTCCTTCACTATCTCCCGGAGCTTGCTCAAACTCAAGTCCATTGAGTCAGTGATACCATCCAACCATTTCATCCTCTGTTGCCCCCTTCTCCTCTTGCCCTCAATCTTTCCCAGCATCAGGGTCTTTTCCAATGAGTCAGCTCTTCATGTGTCCAAAGCATTGGAGCTTCAGCTTCATCATCAGTCCTTGTAATGAATATTAAAGGTTGATTTCCTTTAGGATCGACTGGTTTGATCTCCTTGCAGTCCAAGGGACTCTCAAGAGTCTTCTCCAGCATCAGTTCTTCAGTGCTCAGCCTTCTTTATGGACCAACTCACTATGTATTATTGGCATTACACAACATTTATTGACAGGACTGTTCCAAGCATTTGATGCGTACTTATTCACTTCATTCTCTCAACAGCCATGCTAGGTAGTTACTAACATCATCTTCATTTTACAAATAAGGAAACAAAACACAAAAATGTTCGTATCTGACCCCAAGTTTATACAGCCTGACCCTACGACTTTATAAGTGTCGGGGATACCAGTTGATTAGCCTTCTCACACAGACATAAGGCAAACCAGGTAAAAGGGTGGAGGAGAATCAAGAGACATTCTTATTTCATAGCTACAGTGAATTTCCCCAAGAAAAGAGGAGAATCAACACCNCCTGACCTAGGGATCAAACTGGTGTCTTCTGTGTCTCCTGTATTGACAGGTGGATTCTTTACCACTGAATCACCTGGGAAGCCCATTAAACCAGTAATAGTCTGAAAAAAATATTCAATTAATATGAAAATAATCTCAAGATATATCTTAAACTATGAAGTCCAAAATATGAGACATTTTTGTATTAACCTAGGCTGAATAATTCAAGTTTGAGGCTAATTCAATGGCTAATTATAAATGACCTACTACTATCAATGAATATTTGATGTGAAACATGAAGTTTATTTTAAAAATTAACAAATACCAGTATAAAATATATCATGTGTACTGGACAGAGATAAGCAATTAATGCCTACAAGACAGACGAGATTAGCACTAAATATCAAAATTCTAAAGAAATAACTGATTTTTATTTGGATTTGTGCCTGAATCCTGAGCCAGACTGGCCACTGAGCCATCATCAGTATTTGGTATTTCTCAGCTCATATGTTTCATAGAGTGATTAAGAAATAACTTTTAAAGGGTGAATAGACTGATAAATCATCCCAAGGAAATGTACCTTCTTGTTTCTTTTTTGCCTCAAAAAAATATTTTAACCTGAAGTACAGGCTGAGATCTGGTTTTCCTGGTGGCTCAGGGGTAAAGTGTCCGTCTACAATGCAGGAAATTCAGGAGAAGCCATGGTTTGATCCCTGGATCGGGAAGATCCCAGGAGAAGGAAATGGCAAGTCACTTCAGTATTCTTGCCTGGGAAATCCCATGGACAGAGGGGCCTGGTGGAGCTACAGTGGTCGCTAAAGAGTTAGACACTGGACTTAGCGACTAAACAACAGCACACAGGCTAAGGTCAGGCCTCCCAGGACAGTATCTGGAGATCCCACCAATGTTGGGCCTAATTCTCCTTTTCTGATATGGGGGCCACTTGGCCCCTATATTTTAGTGGAATTGTTTTCCTTGTCCAAAACCAGAATATGTGATCCCCATGTCAGAGTAACTACAGGGTCCAAGTGTTGAAACAGAAGACCCCACATGATGCACCAAAGATCCCATGTGTTGTGACTAAGACCCAACACAGCCAAATAAATAAATAACTTTTTAAAAGAAGAATTTCTCATCAATCAGCAAGCCTAGTGTTTGTGTCAGACGAGACCCAGCTGCACCTTCTTCCAAGAGAAAAGCCGTCATAGTTCCCCTGAGCCTCTGTATACAAAGCTGATACCCCAACATTGCTTCCAGCTCTGGCATTCCATGAATCTTTCCAGACACAATATCTCTGCCCTCCCCCATCCCAGATCANCAAAGATCCCATGTGTTGTGACTAAGACCCAACACAGCCAAATAAATAAATAACTTTTTAAAAGAAGAATACACAGTCAAATTTCTCATCAATCAGCAAGCCTAGTGTTTGTGTCAGACGGGACCCAGCTGCACCTTCTTCCAAGAGAAAAGCCGTCACAGTTCCCCTGAGCCTCTATATACAAAGCTGATACCCCAACATTGCTTCCAGCTCTGGCATTCCGTGAATCTTTCCAGACACAATATCTCTACCCTCCCCCATCCCAGATCGGGCCCCCAGACCCCCATCTGGANAATCTAAGAATGGGAGGTTTATAGAAGTTTGTAGCTTACCCAGAAGATGTGTATAAGAGACAGTTCCAGCTCTGGCATTCCGTGAATCTTTCCAGACACAATATCTCTACCCTCCCCCATCCCAGATCGGGCCCCCAGACCCCCATCTGGAAAACAAGTCAAATGTTCTGGCAAAAAGGATGAGTGAGTCTGTGCACAATTTCACATAAACCCAAGTGAGGAAAGCTTTGGAAGTTTGCCGCAGACTGTTCTCCATAATAGGCTGAAGAATCAAGCCAGCTACTCATAAATTTCATATTTTTAGTATAGTGTTCAATTAAGGTGCATGAAGATACACTCCTTCAGGTTTTCAATAACCATAACTCTAAAAATGGATAAACAGCATCAGTTTTCAATGTGGGACTTCAAGAGAATATCATTTCCATAATCATAACCCTCCACCCAAGGCNCAGCAAGCCTAGTGTTTGTGTCAGACGAGACCCAGCTGCACCTTCTTCCAAGAGAAAAGCCGTCATAGTTCCCCTGAGCCTCTGTATACAAAGCTGATACCCCAACATTGCTTCCAGCTCTGGCATTCCATGAATCTTTCCAGACACAATATCTCTGCCCTCCCCCATCCCAGATCAGGCCCCCAGACCCCCATCTGGAAAACAAGTCAAATGTTCTGGCAAAAAGGATGAGTGAGTCTGTGCACAATTTCACAAAAACCCAAGTGAAGAAAACTTTGGAAGTTTGCCGCAGACTGTTCTCCATAATAGGCTGAAGAATCAAGCCAGCTACTCAGAAATTCCATATTTTTAGTATAATGTTCAATTAAGGTGCATGAAGATACACTCCTTCAGGTTTTCAATAACCATAACTCTAAAAATGGATAAGCAGCATCAGTTTTCAATGTGGGACTTCAAGAGAATATCATTTCCATAATCATAACCCTCCACCCAAGGCAAATGCACCCTCTTTCCTTTGATGAAGAAAGGTGACCCAGTTAGAGATATTCTCCCCAGTCAGTCACATGAATGTAGTTAGAATTTCAACTCACATTTCTGGTATAAAATACAGAAATTCTTCCACCAGATGCTTTGACGGGTGCAGTTTAATTAAACTTACTCAAGAACAATGATGTGAATATGTGAGGGATTCATTTCCCTTGCCTCTGATGTTCTCACCTTAGTAGAAATGCTAGTTCTTAGCTCTAGGTCTTCCCCACAGTTTTTGGTCTTAACTCATTGTCCCTTTTCCTACTAAACTCCCTTTTAATTCTGCTCCATGTACATGAATAATAGCTGATTGTGTCCTGCAGTTTCTAGGGGTATTATAAGTATTACCTCAAGATGTATTGGAGGTATTTTATATAAACTAAATAGGGCTTCCCTATTGGCTCAGTGGTAAAGACTCCACCTGCCAACGCAGAAGATGCAAGAGACTCAGGTTTGATCCCTGGGTTGGGAAGGTCCCCTGTAGGAGGAAATGGCAACCCACTCCAGTGTTCTTGCCTGGAAAATTCCATGGACAGAGGAACCAGGTGGGCTACAATCCATGCAGTTCCAAAGAGTTAGGCACAACTAAGCACACACACAAACACACGTATTATATTACATGTCATTTAAATATATTTATACATTATAAATTGTTATACATTTATACATATATGATACTGTTAGAGACTAATTTATTACTCCCATAATAGCTTACCACCTGCACTGTACCCTCACTGAACACCCTCTGTAGGTATCACCCTCTATAGGTAATGGCTCTCTTTTTCATAATATTAACCAGTAAATCTCAACAGTTTTATCCTCCAAATTTACCCTTGATTCATACTTTTCTTTCCATTTTCCCTGTCATTAACTTATCTAAATAATTTAAATCAATTCACCGGATGCCTACTATGTACAAGGCAAGAGTTCTGGAACCCCAAGACGTATTTCTGTCTTTAAGTGGCTCACGGGGAACTAGAAAGAAAGACAGTGAAGAGGGCACAGTACACCCAATGTGAAAGAAGTACCAGCAGAAACACAACACACACACAGTCTCGGGGAGGGAGTCAGCAGCCCTGCCCCAAGGTTTGGGGGAGCTCCGTAGAGGGGGCCGCACTGAAGCTGAGTCTTCAAGGATGACAAGAAGGAAGCTGATGGGTGGGCAAAACGAAGCAGAGGCAGAGAAAGAGGGAAGGGTGTGCCAGGCAACCGAGACCACCTGGGGGCATGAACCAAGCACCGTGAAATCCCATCACTTCATTCCTGGATAGCAAAACAGCTACGAGCTAATAATCTGACTGCCAATGCAGGGGACACGGGTTCGATCCCTGGTCTGGGAAGGTCCCTCATGCTGAGGGGCAACTAAGCCCACACGCCACAACTCCTGAGGCTGCACCCTAGAGCCTTTGCTCCACAGCAAGAGAAGCCACTGCAATGAAAAGCCTGCACACCACAACTGGAGAAAGCAACTAAAGGAAGACCAAGCACAGCCAAAAATAGGTAAATAAATATTCTTTGAAAATTCTCTCCCTTATCCAATTCCTCCTGAATGTTACTGACAAAAAAAAAGAAAACAAAAACAAAGTTCTCCAAAAGCATAGCTTTGGTCACTCTCCCCCACACACACCTTTCCCAAGAATCTATATTGTAATAAATTATGTCTTAAACCTCTTATTTAAGGACCTTAATAGTCTATACCCATATTTCCTTATCTTCCCTATAACTTACTCAACTGCTCTCAAAAATTTCTAATGACTCTACCAACTCCCTTGCTGATAGGAGGTTAAGTTTAACCACACCTCACACATCTGTTACATTATTCCACAACCAAATCTATAGACACTTAGGGCCAAGTGTTACTGTCCCTCTTTTACCTGTTCCAGTTGCCAAAACCACTGGGCAATTGACATAACAGGCTAAGAATTTTATACAGCAAAAACATTTGCCTCATTGAGTCTATCTTCTCCATCTGCCCATAGGTACTCAAGCATCAATCCATCCCTACCTTCAGTCATTCAAAAGATATCTGTGGGCCATCTATTATATGTTGTCATTGTTGTTTAGTCTCTCAATCATGTCCGACTCTTTTGCAACTCCATGGACTTTAGCCCACAAGGCTCCTCTGTCCATGGGATTTCCCAGGCAAGAATTCTGGAGTGAGTTGCCATTTCTTCCTCCAAGGGATCTTTCTGGATCAGGGATCAAACCCTTCTCTCTTGCATTGGCAAGTGGATTCTTTACCACTGAGCCACCTGGGAAGCCCCTCTATTACATATACTTCTTCTTAAACTGAATGTTCCTACTAAACCTATTTTCCCTTTCCCCTTTCTCCTTCTCCACCACTTCCCTCCAAGCTTTCTTTCTCTTCCTGTGTTCTATACTGCACATCTCAAGCTGGAAGTTTCAGAAGCATTCTCTCTGCTCTTCCCTCACTCTTAACTGCCTTATCCAACTGGTTGCCCAGTTATGTTCATTCTTTCTCAGAAAGTATATTCAAACTCCCCTTGTTCCAGTCCATGACCTTCACAACATCCCTACTGAACCATTGCAACAGCCCCCATGGATTATCTTGCCTCTATTCTCTCTACTGTGTCAGAGAAGTATTTTTGAAGCAGGGTGTCAAACATTTATTGTGGGCCTCCATGACTTCAGGTACTGTGCTGGCATGGGAAGTCCAGATGGGAAGGAAGATGCCTCTGACCTTCTCCAAAAGTGTGGGAGCTTTGGCTAATTTAACTTTATATTACCGAACACCTAGCCAATTACCTATCATTTAATCATTGATCAATAGATACTCGTCGGAAAGAATTAGTGAACACATCAAAAAGTTCTAAGCATACATAGCCTCTCAAGATGAATGAAATAACATTCCTGTCTTCAAGAAAGGAA
>SJYS01001832.1:208669-219021 GCA_006410695.1 Philantomba maxwellii | reverse complement strand
GGAAGAAGAAACTAATGGTTTTCTTTTCATCCTGTAAGTCCGTGAAATACCACTATGAGTTGCTGAACTACATCGATTTGCCTGTCATGGCCATTCATGTAAGTGGTTATGATAAGTTTATTAAAAACAGCTTATACTTACCAAGTTATGTAGGGTGTGGGGATTAAGGTATTGTTCTTGCCTCCAAACATAGTTCTGAGTAGTCTGGACAGCAACAGGTGACGGGTCCTGTGAGGAGGGAGTTCTGCCGGGGGGCATGGGGAGTGGGAACCTGAGAGGAGGAGCAGATGCCATCGCTTGGGGAGATAGGCCGGTAGTGGACTTGAAGCGCAGTTCAGGGGCTCTCCATCGAGACCTCCCGCAAATGGTCTCAAATTTCCTCTTCAAATGGATGTTTTGTTTTGGTTCTAGGGAAGGNGGGCATGGGGAGTGGGAACCTGAGAGGAGGAGCAGATGCCATCGCTTGGGGAGATAGGCCGGTAGTGGACTTGAAGCGCAGTTCAGGGGCTCTCCATCGAGACCTCCCGCAAATGGTCTCAAATTTCCTCTTCAAATGGATGTTTTGTTTTGGTTCTAGGGAAGACAGAAACAAAATAAGCGTACGACCACATTCTTCCAGTTCTGCAATGCAGATTCAGGGATCTTGTTGTGTACAGACGTGGCAGCTAGAGGGCTGGATATACCTGAAGTGGACTGGATTGTTCAGTATGACCCTCCAGATGACCCCAAGGTAACCGGCGTCCTCTAGTTATCTCTCCAGGTTCCCTGAGAAGTACCCCATCCCACAGATTATTCCTCAGGTTGTTCCAGTCACGCTTCAGCATACCGCCATACAGCGATTCTGCAGTATCTCAGTGATGCTCACAGTGTTTAAGGCTTTCACAGGACCCAGAGAGGGTGTGTGCAAGGAAATCTGAGAGGCATCAGTGGGACTTAACTTAGGAACGTTGCCTGCTTGGGGCAGTCTATTAAGAGCAGTAGATGTCAGAGGAATAAAATGTGATTATGGCGAAAGATGCTATTCTTTAGTATATGTAGTAAAATACGTTTTTTTAGGTGTTTTCAACAAGAGGTAGATTATATATAAGTTTTCAGCTATTTGAATGTTTCCAAAAGCCCTTATGACGCTGAAGCACACTTACTAGTCATTTGATTGGATCATAGAATTAATGTGAATGTCCTATCCAGCTCTCCTTGGCCTCGGTACTATCTCTGTGGGGATGGTGCTGCAGAAGGGACGGGGAACCACTAGCTTTGGGGAGCATGGTGATAAGCTGTGTGGCAACCACCAAGGTTGCTGTGCAAACCAGTGTATTACCTCAGGTTTTCTCTCTCCACCAAAGGAATACATTCACCGTGTGGGCAGAACAGCCAGAGGCCTGAATGGAAGAGGGCACGCCTTGCTCATTTTGCGCCCTGAAGAACTGGGTTTCCTTCGCTACCTGAAGCAGTCCAAGGTAAAGATCTCCACGTGGAAAGCCTTACACTGGGGACAGATTCCTCTCCAGAGGAATTGTTTGCCGGCACACATGGCCTCGAGTACCATTTCTAGGTTGTCCAAGGGGTTCCGAGTTGTCACCATTCTGTTAGGACAGTTGGTGCGGCGGTTTAGCAAGTGAGGTTTCTGCAGGTCTCGTCCAGGAAATATGAGCCAAAAACTACCCACAAAGCACTGTGCTCGAGCCCTGTGTCACTGCGGGGGGCGAGGGGACCTCCCTGTCCCCAGTCTCCCCACAGCCCTGTTGGAGGCCCCCTCTGCTCCTGCTCCCCTCCTGTCTTCCCCTCTCCCAAAGCTGCAGGGAGCCATCCCCTCCCACCCCTTCCCCTTCCGGGCCCCCGTCCTCGCCTGGCAGTTAGCGCTTTACTGTCTGTAATCTTGACCAAAAAGATAACTTCAGCCCTGAATCCACTCTTGTCACGAGCTCCAGCGTGGCTGCTGCCTATTACCTGTCCTCAGCCTGCTGTTTGAAAAGTGGGTTCTGTTTTAACTCCTCTGATTCTCGTCTCAGTCCTCCCTCATCTGACTCTGGCCTTTCTGTTGCCGAGTCTTGTGAATGCTTGTCCGGCCTTGTCTTTCCTGACATTTTCTCCTCGTTGGCACAGTGTCGCCTGGTGGATTTTCCCCCACCACCCAAGTAGTAGCAGTCCCTAGAAACTGCCATCCGGCCTTTGCAGTTTTTCTCTAGCTACCTGGTTCCTGGTTCCTCTGGGAGGGCATCGCTGATCTCATCCCTCCCTCATGTGCCCCCAACACAGGTGCTTACCAAGTTGTCTGCCCACTCAGCTGTCTCCCTCCAGGGCTGCAGGGCCTGGGACTCAGGGGGCTGCTCTTTTTCCCCAGCACCTGCATGGGCACTTTTCCAGTTGTCTCATGAGAGATAACTGGTAAGAAATCCCTCCCGTAGGAGTTGGTGGTCACAAACCCCAGTTTCAGAAACCCTGGTGTCACAAACCCCTGTCACAGGGCAGTGTGGTGTCGGGGCAGCTTTCCCAACACTGGGAGAAGAGCCAGTGGTTCTGTAAACTAGAAGCTGAAAGCTGCTTCATCACATTGCATCTACAGAGATGTTTATTTAGAGAAGAGGGCGTCAGTGCATCATTGCCCCATTCAGTTTCACACCTTTTCTTTGAGGAGGGGTCCATTCAGTGTGCATTAGGAGAGGGAAGGTACACCTCTCCCATTGGCATTGGGAGACAGGGAAACAGGTGTCTGGCCCGTGAAATTGAAATTCCATAAGCCTTTTCCCTTCTGTCTCATCAGTGACTAATGAGCTGCATCAGACCAACCCGGTTTACTAACCTGCATGCTTTTGTTTTCTAGGTTCCGTTAAGTGAATTTGAGTTTTCCTGGTCCAAAATTTCTGACATTCAGTCTCAGGTATGTGGGAGGGGTGGAGAGCAGGGGGCCGTCCCAGCCCTGCCTCTGTAGTGTCTCACTGACAGTCTCTCTCCTCCACGCCTCCCTTTCCATAAAGTGGGAAGTCTGGCTTGAGTGATCATTGCTGTGTCCTGCAGTGCTGGTGAGCACATTGCTATACTGTCTACCTGGTTTCAGTCTGTACCTTACATGAATTGTGTCATTATTCTTAACTGCACCCTGATTTTGCAGGCATTACAAAGCTTGGAGCAAGTGTTTTAGAACAAATGTTATAGATGAATTGTGCTTTCTTGTATTAAAGCCAATATTTATTTCTGTTTCAGCTTGAAAAACTGATTGAGAAGAACTACTTCCTTCATAAGTCAGCCCAGGAAGCATATAAGTCATACATTCGAGCCTATGATTCGCATTCCCTGAAACAGATCTTCAATGTTAATAACTTAAATTTGCCTCAGGTTGCTCTGTCGTTTGGCTTCAAGGTGCCTCCTTTTGTTGATTTGAGTATCCTTTTCTGTGGGGTTATGAATTTGTCCGGGGGCTNGAGCAGAGAAAAAGGTCTGTCTCTTATACACATCTCGAGCCTATGATTCGCATTCCCTGAAACAGATCTTCAATGTTAATAACTTAAATTTGCCTCAGGTTGCTCTGTCGTTTGGCTTCAAGGTGCCTCCTTTTGTTGATTTGAGTATCCTTTTCTGTGGGGTTATGAATTTGTCCAGGGGCTTTGGGGCTTAGCACTAGGTTGACTTGCGCGCTGGCTGAGGCCGGGGGCCCAGGTGGTCCTCTCAGTCACTGACCTCGTGTCAGTGCTCGCGTGGGGTAGTCAGGGTGGAGACTACAGAGACGAGACAGTTTATGGCTTTAAGAAAGGACAGTGGAACTTGAGTGGCAGAGCGAGCCAGGCAAGTTGTAATATGTTAAGTATTAACTGGGTTTAAAGATCCTCCCTGCTAGTTTTAGCCCCGTCACGTGGCCACTCCTGATTCGAGCATTCACATGCGGTGGCTCAGGGAGGGCGGTGGGGCCCCTGGTATACAGCTGGCTGGTTCTCCCCTGGCCGGTGGTTTGGAGTTGGCTGTCGTTGTGTTGCTGGATTTCCTTAATGCCCTCTTTAGATGTGAACAGCAATGACGGCAAAGTTAGAAAGCGAGGCGGTGGCGGTGGATTTGGCTACCAGAAAGCCAAGAAAGTCGAGAAGTCCAAGATCTTCAAACACATAAGCAAGAAGCCATCTGACCGCAGGCAGTTTTCTCACTGAAGACATACATTTGTCCTGAAATGGATGTTCTTTTTCTTGCTGTAAGAAAGGAATTTGTGTTACTTTAGGATTTGGACTCATCTAACGAGTGTGAATTGACTTAGGTCGCTGGCACTGAGGTTTCCAGTGAGTCTCCTTTTTGGGGATATAAAACAGATCGCGATGTATTGATTGCCCAAGAGCAAAGCAAGACATCTTTCTAGTCTTTGTGATGATAGGATATTTCTAAGTGTAAATCTTTTTTCCCCAAAACTTCTTACTGTTTTAATGTAATTCTTTTGGTACCTTGCTTCCTAGTGTCTGCAGCCTTTTGTGACTTGGATTGCTGTGTCACCTGCCAGAAAGGGCAGGTGACTGGACACTGGACAGGTGGTGGGGGTGCAGAAAAATTGTCCTGATTTTTTTGTTTGTTTGTTTCAGTTTTTTCTTGGACTTTAACAGTAGTGTTTTGCCCCGTCCTGAAAATGTTGCTGTGTGAAAGGGCAGAGAGCTTTGGGAAATCCCTAAGAAGCACCTTCAGTTAAGGGAGCAATGGGCTTTTATATGCCAGACTTTAAAACAATGAGCCTTTCTCCATTTTACTTTTTCAGGAGTAAGAAATATGGGTTGTCATTGTTATTTGAACAAAGCGCCCCCAGCAGTTCTGACATTGAGAGTAGGATGGGGGAAGTCCCAGATACTTTAGTTTCAGTTACAGGTGTAGTCTCTGCTGTTCTCCGTTTGGTAACTTAGCAGACGGAGGCACACAGAACGGTGCCACTCCTCAGGCACATTTGTTTCTTTGAAGTGGTTTCAATTTTGGTGAGTCCTTCCAACTCAAAATACTTCCAACAGTATTTAGAAGCAAAAGCATCTTTTTGAGAAAAACTGCCTCTTCAGATCCGTGAAGTGAAAATAGATTTATGGTGAAAACTGAAAATGAGCACACAGCAGAATAGCAAAGTCAGTGGTTTAGTCAGATGGGTTTTTTTGTTGTAGTAATTTTTGATTTCTGGTGTGTTTGATGTTTTATTTCTAGTGTCTTATAACTACAAAATGGTTACTACATTTTGTAGTAATTTAAAACCAAAGTTGCTAGCATCATTTTACTGTTGTACCAGTTAATATTCAGATTCCTATTAAATGTGCTAAGAATATTAAATGTCAAAGAAACAGTCTGGTAAACAGCATTCCAGTAGGAAAAGAATGATACTATCCCACATCTGGGCTTGACCATCATCCCCCTTGCTGGACATGTGCTGGGCTTCAGACCTTGATTGCTGGACTCCTGGCGTTTAATACCTGTTTCTCTTTACAGTGACTTTTCTTTGTTTCAGAAATAATCATGTTTCAAAAAGTACACAAAAGCAGAGAAGAATATTTAATCACTGAACAGAAGTAAATACTGTTAATATTTTGATACTTAATCTTCCAGTGTTTTGTATATGTACTTTTTAATTTTTTTTATCAGAAATGAAGTTAAGTGATCCTCTACCCTGTATTTGTAACCATCTTGTTTCATAACTTATTTTCCTGTGTCATTAAACAATTACATCAACTTTGTATCATTTATTACTGCTTTCACCTTGCTTGGTCTGGCCTGGACTTGAGCCCTGGATGCCTGCCTATCCCACCCAGACTGGCTCTCCTTGTTACACTGTGTCTGGTGTCCATTGGTCTTGCCGTTTGTGAGAAAAGCATATAAACGGAAGGTGGAAAGATTATTCTTACTCCTATAATGGCTAACCTCAGGACTTGCTGGGAGTCCTATATGAGATTATGCTCACAAGGCCAGTCCAGCCTAGGGACATCCAGACAACCTGCCTGGCCAGGATTCACATGGGAGGGAGCCAGTCACCAGAATCTTCAAGGCCCATTTGTACACAGAGAAGACGGCTTAAGTCCCTGTGCTAAGAGCACAGCTGCAGGTGGCATGTATGGGGCCATTTGACGAATAGGATTGAGTGGCCTCCTTATCCAGTGAGGCCAGGCAGCACAGGCCGGGAGCCAAGCAGAAGACTGTATCCAAGTAGGAACCTTTAGGTCCTCTGGGCTGTGGGTGATGTTGTCATTGCAATTTCTAGGTTTCTTTTGGTCTTAACTGCCCAGGTACAAGCTGAATTCAAATTAAAAAGGGTTTGTTTATTCAAAAATGCATAGTAGTTAAAAAAGTCTGGAATCAGAATGCCTGGATTCCAATTCCAGTTCTTTCTGGCTGGGCCTATTAAATGAGTAGAACAAAGAAGGTACCAAAACCTACTTTGTAAGGTGGTACAAATTGAATGCAGTAACATGTAAGGTACTAGGATGGTGCCCGGTATAAAACACTCAGTACCTGTTGGCTGCCTTTATCAGTACATAAAACCTACACACAAGGCCTGCTGCCCAACAGCAGTGGGTACACGGACTCTGAAAAGCCTGAACCAGCTTGGGCCTTTTGGAGAATAGACCAAGGATCTTTGACAGTCCAGGTCCCCTGGAATTCTGATCAGACCTAAGTTTGGGGAAGTACTCCAATCCTGTCATACCTTCTTAGAACAACCATCAGGTAAATTCATGCAGTTTTCAAGGCTACTCTTCAGACCGGGTTTCTGGTAGAACACTGACTTCATAAACTGTAAATCTTTATGAATTAAGAGCCTGCTAGGTGCCAGAAGCCGTGGAAGACACATGCATATGGCTGAGCTCTTAGGAGCCTTGGAGGTCTAGAGAAGTCATGAGCAACTGGAACATTGTTTTCCAAGTCATGTGACAGATACAGATACATGGAGATATCCCAGCTATTTCTAAGCCTGGAAATTCTGCATCCTTGGATTCTGGCGGACTTCAGCTGAAAAAAAGGTGTTGGAACTTTCTCCACCTATGGATGACAGACTTTTGTTCTGGGACATGAGTTCCCAAATGCCACACAATGTACCGCACAAGAAACAGAATTTTCAGATTTTTCTTGCCCCATGCCCAGGAGACTTAGCAGAGCAGGGGAATCGGTGATTCTCAGCATGCTGGGTGTGAGAACATCCAGTCTAGAATACAAACACATACACGATGTTGGTAAACCTTATAATGCTATCATCTTGCAAAATAAAAATGCCCAAGACAGGAAATGGCGTTAGTGTATTTAGTCATCCACAAAGCAGGGTGGTGAGAGGAGACATCTAAGAATTCTGGTAAGAAACAGCTGTGCCTTTGTTTGAATGCCTCATGTGGGAAAGCACAGCATAGGGCAGCATAACAGCCTTGGCCCCCATGTCTCCCCCAGCGAGGCCGAGTCTCAAGATTCTCTAACAGTGCTCTGTTCAGCTGGGATCCAGTTGGTTGGTATTCACACAGGAGATAGCACATAGAGACAGCCATTCTTTGTAGGACCCAGCATCAAATCATCTGATCTCCTGCCTGTGTTCAGAGAGCATGCCATGTAAGTCCTGGTGGGTTGTCAGGATCACCTCCCATTGAAAAGCAGAAAAGCCTTCCCTGTAGTCAGAAGGGCTATGATTTATGTATAAACGGAAAGGCTTCCCAGGTGGTCAAGAACCCATCTGCCAATGCAGGAAACAGCGTGCGTCCAATCCCTGAAGTGAGAACAACAGAAAAGGGATCGGATGGGTCGGAAACAAAACAATGTCTTTTCGGACTTTCCTGCTGTCCTCTCCCCACGATGAAAACGTCATGGTTTCAGATGCTCTTGGCCAGTAAAGCTAGGAAGGTGTCATACAATTCTTGCGAGTCCGCATCTCGCCAGCAGGGAGCGCCTTCAGCCGGCCGACCCCTCTGCGCCGGATCCCGGGACTGATCGTCCTCAATTTGTTGGCAGAAGAGGGCGATAGGGAGGTCCCTACCGCTACCCTGGGGAGAATGAGGGCGGCCACTCGCCAGGCTCCATCCTGCTCAGGGTAGGCGCGAGTGATCCTAGATGCAGATGGGACACAGCAGCGAGCCTGTGCCCTTGATCCCCGACAGAGCGGGCGGTGCTGGCCAGGGCACAGGAGGCGTGGCTCGCAGCCCTGTTGTTAACCAAGGCCGTCTTGCCTGGAAAATCCCCATGGGCAGAGGAGCCTGGCTGGCCGCAGTCCATGGAGTCGGAGTCAAACGCGACTTTAGCGATTGAGCACGCAAGGTGATGGAGGAAAATTTTTAAAGATCAGAAACCGCACGAGCAGTGGTCTCAACTTTGTTCAGATAAACTGTATTTGAGCATCTAATAAGGGTAAACCAGGTAATAACTAGACCAGGTAGCTCAGCTGGTAAAGTATCTGCCTGCAATGCAGGAGACCCTGGTTCCATTCCTGGATTGGGAAGATCCTCTGAAGAAGGGATGTGCTACCCACTCCAGTATTCTTGGGCTTCCCTGGTGGTTCAGCTGGTAAAGAATCTACATGCAATGTGGGAGACCTGGGTTGGATCTCTGGGTTGGGAAGATCCTGGAGAAGGGAAAGGCTATCTACTCCGGTGTTCTGGCCTGGAGAATTCCATAGACTACAGTCCATGGGGTTTAAGAGTCGGACACGACTGAGTGACTTTCAGTTTCTGACTTGCCTGGTGGCTCAGACTGTAAAGAGTCTGTATACAGTGCAGGAGACCTGGGTTCAATATGGGTTCAATCCCTGGGTCCGGAAGATCTCCTGGAGAAGGGAATGGCAACCCACTTTAGTATTTTTGCCTGGAGAATCCCACAGACAGAGGAGACTGACAGGCTCCATGGTCCGTGGGGTCGCAAAGAGTCAGACACGACTAAGCAACTTCACTTTTTTAAGGGTAGAACTCCAGGAGTATAGAGGTGATGCTGATGTCCTTCTAGAAGCTTACTGTGAGAGGGATATGAGATACATACCAGGACAATGTACTATACAGAGAAAATAACCATCTTCAAGGGTTAAGTGATCCAGAGCAGCTTTGGGAAGGTGTGACGTCAGAGTTGAATCTTGAATGCATTTTTACCTATAGCAAAAGGGATGAAGGAAGGGGGAATCCAGGTGCCCAGGTAGTATGAAAGCATATGCAAAGGCAAAGAGGAAGCAGCTTGGAGTATTTGTAAAATAAGAACAGCACCATCCGCTTTATTGGGCATCTGTAAGGATTCTAGGATGAACTTCCCAGGTGGCACTAGTGGTAAAGAACCCAGCTGCCAACGCAGGAGACAGAAGACAGAGAGTTAGATCCCTGGGTCGGGAAGATCCCCTGAGGAGGGCATAGCAAGCCACTCCAGTATTCTTGCCTGGAGAATTCCATGGACAGAGGAGCCTGGTGGGCTGGGATCCCTAGGGTCACAAAGAGTCAGACACTAAAGCGATTTAGCATGCACACACACAAAGATTCTATGAACCAATATGATAAGCCTTTCAGAAATGTTCACTGCTATTAGCAGAACAGAACGTGTACTTTCGGAGGCAGCGAGAGTCCAGGCGGGGAACCTGGGCAGAAGTCAGAGAAAGGAGGCTTGAAAGCCAAGCCGTGAAGTTTGGATTTGGATTTGGTTTGCAATGGAGAAAAAAGCAGATGCTATATCGAATTGTGTATTAGGATTCATGCGCTGTTTAGGGTGGAGATATTGTTGCCTTGTGGCTTAGTCACTCAGTCATGTCCGACCCCCTGAACTGTACCCAGGCTCCTCTGTCCATGGGATTCCCCAGACAAGAATACTGGAGCAGGTTGCCATTTCTTCCTGCAGGGGATCTCCCTGACCCAGGGATCAAACCCACATCTCCTACACTACAGACGGATCCATTACCATGGAGCCACCAGGGTGGCTTAGAATGGAGAGGACCAGGGTGAAACTGGGGGTGGAGAAAGGTGGCAATTAGGGAAAGAAGCACAGATATGAGACTTTGGCATGCTGTAGTCCTCCAGACACACACCAATGGAGGCGGGGGTGAAACCGGAGTGGCTCGAAAAAGACCATGTGCTGACCGCAAAGACAGGGGAGCAGAGAAAAAGGTGGTGCCATTAGCAAATACAGAGATGCCAACCTGGAACCTAACTCATCAGCTCACTCCCCTCCTCTGACTAATGAAAAACAATCCCTGCCTTGCAGCATTGTTGTAAGAATGAAATAAATCAACAAATGCAAAGCAGCTTCCAACGAAGCAAGGACTGAACATGTTTTAACCCTCTTGTCTCCCATTATGAAAACGCTGTCTTGTTTTGCCTTGTAATTATTTCACGTAGCAAAGTTCTATCTTCTGGGCCAGTTCATCAGCATACATACAAATATTTTCCAAGCCTCCAATTTTCTTACTGATC
>SJYS01001832.1:150232-166127 GCA_006410695.1 Philantomba maxwellii | reverse complement strand
ATTTACTGAACTCTTAGTAAACTATTAAACTATAGCTTTATAATAATCTCATGACAGATATAATTATCCTCATTTTTAAAATGAGAAAACGGTCTCAGAAAGCTTAAGTTGCTCAAGTCTCTGACCTAATACATGGAACAACATAAAAAAGACATAACTATGAAGGTAGTATTTATAGCAACCTGAAAAATATTAAGAAAAATCTGCAAAATAAAAAATTGATTTTAGGCATGAAAAACGTGTGTGGATAGATGCAAAGAATGGAAAACAAAAGCATGCCCTGAATCTGACTGGGGCAAGATGAATATTTTTACATTTTTGATATTTTTTGCTATTGTTAGAATGTTTGCCCAATAAGAGAGGGAGAAAATTCTTGTGAAACTATTTCAAAGACTAGTCACCATTTCTTTCTAAAGGATGGTGTTTGTCATGTCAATTTTCTTAACACCATCCTAAATCCAGCTTTTTCCACGTTTCATGCAAACCCTGCTCCTCAGCATTTACATCTGCTTGTCCATCTCCTGGTGGCTTGACCCCAGCTACTCACACTCTGGCCAGGTCCCATCCTCCATTTATCTCTGTGCAACACTGAAATGCCTTCCTAACAATTCAGTAAGCCTAAGGGCTTCTTCCAGCACAGCGTCCCTCACTCTGTGATCCCTGAACAGTTCATCAATTTCCGATACTTTTTATCAACCACTTGACCATTATGCCTGAAAGTCCACATATTTTTACTCTGACTCCTTTGCCTGGAGTGAGTCTGTGTGTGTTAGCAAGAACAGTCCCACACAGGATGCAGAGCAAACGTCCCCAGTCTTTGAATGGATAAGGAAAGGAGAGCAAAGACATTCTTGCTGTCCTTGATCCCCAAAGATTTCTCCAGATGCCAGGGGTGGGATGCTCAGAGGACCAGGGAGGAACCCCCATCACCCACTGCAGCTTAGGGCATTTTTCCACAGAGAGCCCCTTCTGCGGACCCTGTTCAGCCTGAGGCTAGGTGTTAATAAGAAACCAAGCTGCTCTGGCAAGAAATGGGGCAGTTTGGGCTCTGTGTCCTTTACATTTCTATTCTACTCCCAGGAACAGGCTGTAAGGCAGCTTTAAGTTGATTGCATTATGATTGAACTATTTTTTAAAGTGTAAGAGACTGGAAACGGGTGAGGCGGGGCGGGTTAGGGGAATTTCATTTCCCATTGGTTTCCACCTTTGTCTAGGGGAATATAAAGGGATGTCCAGGGAAAACAAAATATAACTCCATCTTCACCCTGGATATGAAGAACTGGAAGACGTGCACCAGCATCAGGAACTTCGGCAACTGCAAAGGGAGGGCGGGGTGGAAATCGAGTAAGGCTGTGTTAGAGACTGAGACGAGGTGGTGGACACGCCCTTATCAGGGCTCGGCCAAACAGCTTAGAAGCTTTTTGAGTTCTCTCTCTGTAGAGCCAGAGAGAGAACTTCTCAAGGCAGAATCCTCAGAGGGGCAGAAGTGTAGTATGGGAAGCCGCAGGCAGGATGGAGCCGGGTCGAGGAGTTTGACGTACCTAACACCCGAGTCTCCTAGTTCACGTACACTTAGGATGGAGATCGAGGAAAGCAGAACCTCTGTCCCGGAGAGGGCGGGTCCCTCTGTTTCCATATGTCAAACTGTACCTCAGGCGAGTCCCACGGGTCCAGCTGCGGAATTCCTAGGCTACTGTGAACCTTCTTCGGAGACTCCCGCGTTAGGGTTCTCGGCGCAGAGGGGAGAGAGGACCCACGGGACAGCCTGAAGACCCTGCTCCCCTCGGCTGCTTCTCCAGACCACGCCGCCCACGCCCACCCCGGGTGCAGCTCTGCTCAGGGGCCGCCGGGCTCGGAGTCGCGGGCCACTCTCCAAACCCACTCTGCGCGGACCCTCGCCACGCCCTCGGATTCCCAGCCCTGTGACAGCCCGCTGCCCTGGGAACAGCGAGGCAAGGCAGGAGGGACTGGCGCAGGGACTAAGCTGGAGGAGTTGGATCCTGAGGGGGCCCATTGTTTTCTCCACTGGAAAAGAGACCCACGAGGACTCAAAGGCGAGGCGCCAGAGGGGCGGGGAGCTGCGGCCAATGAGGGACCAGAGTAGGGCGAACTGGCCTCCTCTCTGCCCTCCCCGTCACGCAAGGCCCCCTTCCACGCCCTCACTCGCCGCGTCCACCCCGAGCCCAGGGCGCGCTTGCGTCCCCGCGGGGGAGCCGGGATGCCGCGCGCTATGGAAGCAGCTAACCTCTCGGTGGCCTCCACCGGCGTCGCCCTTCGCCTGGGATCCGAAGCCTTCAGCAGTAGCCCAAACCCAAGCGGGGTCGTCGGATCGACCCCAGGTGGTGCGGCCCCGCCGGGCCGAGAACCGCCTTTCTCCGTCTTCTCGGTGCTGGTAGTGACGCTGCTGGTGCTGCTGATAGCGGCCACGTTCCTGTGGAACCTGCTGGTTCTGGTCACCATCCTGCGGGTCCGCGCCTTTCACCGTGTGCCGCATAACTTGGTGGCCTCGACGGCCGTGTCGGACGTGCTAGTGGCAGCGCTGGTAATGCCCCTGAGCCTGGTGAGCGAGCTGTCGGCGGGGCGACGGTGGCTGCTGGGCCGGAGTCTATGCCACGTGTGGATCTCCTTCGACGTGATGTGCTGCACCGCCAGCATCTGGAACGTGGCGGCCATCGCCCTGGACCGCTACTGGACGATCACGCGCCACCTGCAGTACACGCTGCGCACCCGCCGCCGCGCCTCGATGCTCATGATCGCGCTCACCTGGGCACTCTCCGCTCTCATCGCCCTCGCACCACTGCTCTTCGGCTGGGGCGAGGCGTACGACGCTCGACTCCAGCGCTGCCAGGTGAGCCAGGAACCCTCCTACGCCGTCTTCTCCACCTGCGGCGCCTTCTACCTGCCGCTTGGCGTGGTGCTGTTTGTCTACTGGAAGATATATAAGGCGGCCAAGTTTCGCTTCGGTCGCCGCTGCAGGGCTGTGCGGCCCTTGCCCTCCACCGTGCAGGTGAGGCGCGGATTGGGGAATGGGGATTTGGGAAAGGGGTCGCTGAGGGACGAGGAAGCCTGGCGAAAGGGAGGGCTGGAGGTGCAAGTTTGCACACTTGGCGCAAGCTTTTCAGGTTGGCCACCCGGAGCGCACGCGGAGTTTGCCATCTGCTCTGCTGCAGCGCACGCGGAGGAGCTCAGCACTCGCGCCTGGCGTGCACACGAAGGGTTCATGCGTAGATGGTGCGCGGCGCGGGGGGCGGTGGGGGGAGTTCCAGCACCTGCTCACTAGGACTGGAGCTGGAGAGGGCACCGCGGCACCACGCGGCTGAGAGGGGCGGCAGGAGCAGTGTTGCTCGGTAGCGTTGAGCTCGCGGCGGCTCCACTGTGCCCTCCGTTGCTTTTCCCCTGGAGCTATTGTGTCCGTGGGAGTCCCCAGTCGCCAATTTCCTAGCCGCGGCTAGACCAAGCGTGACCGCTGGGGGCTGGAAATTCGTCCTGCTGTTGAACCTTCTGTGACCATTCGCCCCGTATTTTTATCTCCACTGCATCCTCATTCACCCCTGCAGTCCCGAGACTATTCACTCTGTTGGCCAGCTTCCTGCCAAGGGGAAAGGGAGGATAAAATGAATCCAAGTACCACTTTTCTTTCACTGTCTCAACCTCAGTGCTATCCTTTAGTGACTTTGGAAAGAGAAAAGCTCAGGACATTGGGGCAGTTACTTAATCTCTGTGGGCGTTGTTTCCTCCTCTTTAGACTGGTTAACTCCTACGTAATAGAGCTCTGGGCTTACCCGAGATAAAGAATGCTGACACCTGGAACAGTGCCTGGCAAACGGGAGTGGAGGGGTCGCAGAGCTGCCGGCAGCGAGGGGATCCTCAGGGCCAGGGCGTTGACCGGCAATCTACAATGGGCGCCGGAAGTGAATGAATGAATGAGAGGGAGGAACCTGCGTTTGGCAGAACTTCTCTCCACTGTCTTTAGAATGGGGCCTTTTTGTTTGTTTGTTGTTTAGTCTGTAATTCCTGTCAGACTCTTGAGACTCTGTGGACTGTAGCCCGCCAGGCTCCTCTGTCCGTGGGATTCTCCAGGCAAGAATACTGGAGTGGACTGCCTTTTCCTCCTCCAGGGGATCGTCCCCACCCAGGAATCGAACTTGCACCTCCTGCTCGGGAGGTAGATTCTTTACTGCTGAGCCACCTAGGAAGCCCTTGGACTTTTGGCCAGACCCTAATAGACCCTAGCTCCCTCCTCATCCTGGAAGCCTCGAACTTTCCTTTTGGGTGAGTGTGGGCTTCGGGCCCTCAGTCCTGGAGAATAATAGGAATTATTGCTTCTTTCCTAATACAAGGTATGGACCAGGGGAAGGAGACATGAGGAGGGAAAGAAAGAGGGTAAGTTTTTTTTGTTGTTAGCTTTGTTTAATTTTGTAAGTTAACTCAGATGCTTAGGTTATTCAAATGTGTGTATTTTTAAAAGCAGGCATCTCCCGCCTACCGCCCCCGCCCCCAACACTCTTCATGAAATGGCAGAGGAGTTTTGTAGGATAAAACGGGAATGTCAAGTCTATAATTGGAAAGTGTTGTTAGGGAAGAGCTTTATTCAGAATTAATGATGTCCTTTGAAAGGTCCCTTGGAAATGCCTGGGGTGATTATCCTTTTTCTATCTGATTGCCAAGGCAGGGCAGACTTTTACGAGCTACATCGATCCAGGGTGCACCCAGAGAAATCATGGTGAAATGGATGCCAGAAAGGCTTGCCACGCCTGAGGTTAGTGTTCATTTTTGACAGACCCTGTTCAAGCAGTTGATAACAAAGCAGATGTGCCTGGATGATGGGGGACCTGGACAATCAGGATGGTCACTGGTAGGGGGAAAGTTCTGTGGGAGGCAGGGCAGCCTAGTGATTTAGCCACCTGCTGGCAATGAGCTTCTTTCACATTTCGGGCTGCAAGCTTGCTCCTCTAAGACATAGCATTGGTCTAAGTCATGGCTAAGAGTCTTGTACCATATGATGCTGAGTTTGTAGATCAGATGGGTTCCAGAACATCCTGCTTCTTTAGGCTCCAGCAAGCCATCACTCAAACTCCTGGGTAATGTTGCAGAGTCAGNACAAAGCAGATGTGCCTGGATGATGGGGGACCTGGACAATCAGGATGGTCACTGGTAGGGGGAAAGTTCTCTGGGAGGCAGGGCAGCCTAGTGATTTAGCCACCTGCTGGCAATGAGCTTCTTTCACATTTTGGGCTGCAAGCTTGCTCTCTAAGACATAGCATTGGTCTAAGTCATGGCTAAGAGTCTTGTATCATATGATGCTGAGGTTGTAGATGAGACGGGTTCCAGAACATCCTGCTTCTTTAGGCTCCAGCAAGCCATCACTCAAACTCCTGGGTAATGTTGCAGAGTCAGCAGTTGCAAGCTTGTTGACCACACCCAAACAGAAATTTTAATGTGCCAGAAATACATTAATTCTAATGTGCCAGAAATACTCTCTCTGTGCCTTCCCCCACCTGCTTTATCAAACAATTTGATTGGAGGATAGTTGCTTTACGATGGTATGTTGGTTTCTGCTGTACAACAACACGAATCAGCCATAAGTATATATATATCCTCTTTCTCTCTTGAGCCTCCTTTCCACCCCTCTCCTTCCATCTCACCCTTCTATGTCATCACAGAGGCGGGCCTGGGCTCCCTGTGTTATACAGCAGCTTCTCACTAGCTCTCTGTTTCACACATGCTAGTGCATATATGTCAATGCCACTGTCTCAGTTTATCCCACCCTCTCCTTCCACCCCTGTGTCCATAAGACCATCCTCTACATCTGCGTTGCTATTTTTGCCCTGCAAATAGGTACATTGGGACTATTTTCTAGATTCCATATATATGCATTAACATGTGATATTTGTTTTTCTCTTCCTGACTTATTTCACTCTGTATAACCTGCTTTTCTCTGCATTCCAGGGGAAATGAGTAGAGCTGAATTTAGGTCCTGCAAAATGTCTTTATTGCTTTCTGTGGGTGATGGGAGCATTTAGGAAGGCAGAAGGCCTCTGGTCATGAGGTTGTGGACACCCTTCACCTTTTCCAGGATGCTGTGACTAGGTTCCCAACATTNCCACCCTTCTAGGTCATCACAGAGGCGGGTCTGGGCTCCCTGTGTTATACAGCAGCTTCTCACTAGCTCTCTGTTTCACACATGCTAGTGCATATATGTCAATGCCACTGTCTCAGTTTATCCCACCCTCTCCTTCCACCCCTGTGTCCATAAGACCATCCTCTACATCTGCGTTGCTATTTTTGCCCTGCAAATAGGTACATTGGGACTATTTTCTAGATTCCATATATATGCATTAACATGTGATATTTGTTTTTCTCTTCCTGACTTATTTCACTCTGTATAACCTGCTTTTCTCTGCATTCCAGGGGAAATGAGTAGAGCTGAATTTAGGTCCTGCAAAATGTCTTTATTGCTTTCTGTGGGTGATGGGAGCATTTAGGAAGGCAGAAGGCCTCTGGTCATGAGGTTGTGGACACCCTTCACCTTTTCCAGGATGCTGTGACTAGGTTCCCAACATTAAAATAGGATCAGGGAGGGATCTGCGATCATGCCTCGAGTTTTGAAAGTAGACATGGAAAGAAATGCTGAAAGAGTGAGTTCCCTCTTCCAGGCACGATGACCCTTTACCTTCTTCCTCTTATTTAATCCTCAGGCTCCAGACACATTGGCAATACACTGTCTATTTGTCAGGATAAACTAAGATACACTGAGTAACACAGAATCCCCAGACTAATGGTTTAACCCAGTTTCACTCAAAGTTCAGTGTGGGTCTGGTGGCCCTCCCCCTGCTCTGCTCTTCTCCGGGCAGTAACTTATGGATCCAGGCCCCTTGTCATCTTTAAGTTACGCTGTCTTGAACATGTGGTTTCTGAGGTTGCTGTGAAAGAGGAAGTGAGACCTGGAGAGACAGTAGCTTCTACCTGCCTTACCCAGAAGAGTCCCTTCTGTTCGCCGTCCATGGGCCAGACACTGGCTGTGAAGACTAGGGGAACCTATGGCTCTTTGGTGAGCATTAACCACCTTTGCCTCACAGCTCTCATTTTTGTTGTTGCTCAGTCTTTAAGTCACGTCCTACTCTTTGTGACTCAATGGACTGTAGCATGCCAGGCCTCCCTGTCCTTCACTATCTCTCAGAGCTTGCTCAAACTCATGTCCATTGAGTTTGTGATGCCATCCAACCGTGACAGAGGATGGTCTGTCACCCCCTTCTCTTCCTGCCCTCAATCTTTCCCAGCATCAGGATCTTTTCCAATGAGTCGGCTCTTCCCATCAGGTGGCCAAAGTATTGGAGCTTCAGCTTCAGCACCGGTCCTTCCAGTGAATATTCAGAGTTTATTTCCTTTAGGATGGACTGGTTTGATCTCTTTGTAGTCCAAGTGACTCTCAAGAGTCTTCTCCAGCACCACAGTTCAGATGATCCAATTCAGGTGCTATAAAGTGAGTTCATTCATGACCTCACAGTTACTGGGTGGAGAAGCTAAAGTCTGTCCTGGATCTATCAATAAAACCATTGTTCTTTTCATCCCTTTTTCATTTTGCTGTGCTCTCTCCAGGAATTTAATTTCTGAGCACTGTCACAAGCATCTAGAACTTCATGGGAGTGAGACAGTCATATCCCAGTCAAGGTGGGTCATGGGGATGTCAACTGGAAAAAAAATACAACCTAAAAGTTGAGAATTATGTTTTCTTTGGCAAGCTTTCTGAGAACTTCATCCTGGAAGACAGGTTCTCAGATAGCTCTGAGGTACCATTGTGTCATCTCCTTGCAACCCCATGGGCTGTAGCCTACCAGGCTCCTCTGTTCATAGGGTTCTCGGCTCATAGGCAAGAATACCGGAGTGGGTCACCATTTCCTTCTCCAGGGGATCTTCCTGACACAGGGATCCAACCTGTGTCTCCTGCATNTATTTTCTAGATTCCATATATATGCATTAACATGTGATATTTGTTTTTCTCTTCCTGACTTATTTCACTCTGTATAACCTGCTTTTCTCTGCATTCCAGGGGAAATGAGTAGAGCTGAATTTAGGTCCTGCAAAATGTCTTTATTGCTTTCTGTGGGTGATGGGAGCATTTAGGAAGGCAGAAGGCCTCTGGTCATGAGGTTGTGGACACCCTTCACCTTTTCCAGGATGCTGTGACTAGGTTCCCAACATTAAAATAGGATCAGGGAGGGATCTGCGATCATGCCTCGAGTTTTGAAAGTAGACATGGAAAGAAATGCTGAAAGAGTGAGTTCCCTCTTCCAGGCACGATGACCCTTTACCTTCTTCCTCTTATTTAATCCTCAGGCTCCGGACACATTGGCAATACACTGTCTATTTGTCAGGATAAACTAAGATACACTGAGTAACACAGAATCCCCAGACTAATGGTTTAACCCAGTTTCACTCAAAGTTCAGTGTGGGTCTGGTGGCCCTCCCCCTGCTCTGCTCTTCTCCNGACACATTGGCAATACACTGTCTATTTGTCAGGATAAACTAAGATACACTGAGTAACACAGAATCCCCAGACTAATGGTTTAACCCAGTTTCACTCAAAGTTCAGTGTGGGTCTGGTGGCCCTCCCCCTGCTCTGCTCTTCTCCAGGCAGTAACTTGTGGATCCAGGCCCCTTGTCATCTTTAAGTTACGCTGTCTTGAACATGTGGTTTCTGAGGTTGCTGTGGAAGAGGAAGTGAGACCTGGAGAGACAGTAGCTTCTACCTGCCTTACCCAGAAGAGTCCCTTCTGTTCGCAGTCCATGGGCCAGACACTGGCTGTGAAGACTAGGGGAACCTATGGCTCTTTGGTGAGCATTAACCATCTTTGCCTCACAGCTCTCATTTTTGTTGTTGCTCAGTCTTTAAGTCACGTCCTACTCTTTGTGACTCCNTGAGACCTGGAGAGACAGTAGCTTCTACCTGCCTTACCCAGAAGAGTCCCTTCTGTTCGCCGTCCATGGGCCAGACACTGGCTGTGAAGACTAGGGGAACCTATGGCTCTTTGGTGAGCATTAACCACCTTTGCCTCACAGCTCTCATTTTTGTTGTTGCTCAGTCTTTAAGTCACGTCCTACTCTTTGTGACTCCATGGACTGTAGCATGCCAGGCCTCCCTGTCCTTCACTATCTCTCAGAGCTTGCTCAAACTCATGTCCATTGAGTTTGTGATGCCATCCAACCGTGACAGAGGATGGTCTGTCACCCCCTTCTCTTCCTGCCCTCAATCTTTCCCAGCATCAGGATCTTTTCCAATGAGTCGGCTCTTCCCATCAGGTGGCCAAAGTATTGGAGCTTCAGCTTCAGCACCGGTCCTTCCAGTGAATATTCAGAGTTTATTTCCTTTAGGATGGACTGGTTTGATCTCTTTGTAGTCCAAGTGACTCTCAAGAGTCTTCTCCAGCACCACAGTTCAGATGATCCAATTCAGGTGCTATAAAGTGAGTTCATCCATGACCTCACAGTTACTGGGTGGAGAAGCTAAAGTCTGTCCTGGATCTATCAATAAAACCATTGTTCTTTTCATCCCTTTTTCATTTTGCTGTGCTCTCTCCAGGAATTTAATTTCTGAGCACTGTCACAAGCATCTAGAACTTCATGGGAGTGAGACAGTCATATCCCAGTCAAGGTGGGTCATGGGGATGTCAACTGGAAAAAAAATACAACCTAAAAGTTGAGAATTATGTTTTCTTTGGCAGGCTTTCTGAGAACTTCATCCTGGAAGACAGGTCCTCAGATAGCTCTGAGGTACCATTGTGTCATCTCCTTGCAACCCCATGGGCTGTAGCCTACCAAGCTCCTCTGTTCATAGGGTTCTCGGCTCATAGGCAAGAATACTGGAGTGGGTCACCATTTCCTTCTCCAGGGGATCTTCCTGACACAGGGATCCAACCTGTGTCTCCTGCATTGGCAGGTGGATTCGATACCTCCTGAGCCACGGCAGAAGCCCATCCATAGGGAGCAGGATCTGAAAACTGTGAACTCCTTTGTAGGAGAGTTGAACACAAGTGAATACAGGGGCACCACCCGCTTCTCTTGGGAGTGAGGGTTAATTCCCACCTGCATCCTTTTTCCCACCTCATAGATGGGGCACCGTGATGCAGGATATTCTGCTGTCCCTAATGCATCCCCCATGGGTTATAATTCTTTCCTACTATCCTATACTCTTTACTGCTTAGAAGAGGAAAAAAGCAAAGTCAATAGAGATTGTTTGTTTGGTTTTTAAAATGCAACATCAAACATATTGTTCATTTTAATTGTTTGTCTGAAAGCTGTGCCTGATACCAGGGCATGCTTATTTATTAGGCATAGTGGGTACACCACCGAGAGCCTCTATACTTTTAGGAGCCCATGGAAATTGTTTAATTTCTTTTAGAGGGAAAGTGAACATAATAGTAATGAAGATGTAATAATGAGTTCAGCCTTGGTTATATTAGTCTTTATAGTAATATGATCATAAAATATAATTTTTAATATTTTTTAATGGAAGAAGGACCCGCAGAGGCATGGATGCCTCAGGCTCAAGAAGGTTATAATGCAGCCTTGGTTGATACCTTCTTTCCTTCACTCAATCAATAAACATGTGCTGGGAGACAGTGTGCACATTGGTTAAGAACTTGGGATTTGGAAACAAGGAGACCTGGATTTCAATTCTTTTTGTGCCACTTATTAACTCTCTAGCCAAGTGAGTTCAGCTATATTTATATTTCCCTGTAGGTAAAATAGAAATATTGCTCTCTGCTTCTTAACATTCTTGTGAAGAGTAGATGAGATAACAGTGTATATNGGTTATAATGCAGCCTTGGTTGATACCTTCTTTCCTTCACTCAATCAATAAACATGTGCTGGGAGACAGTGTGCACATTGGTTAAGAACTTGGGATTTGGAAACAAGGAGACCTGGATTTCAATTCTTTTTGTGCCACTTATTAACTCTCTAGCCAAGTGAGTTCAGCTATATTTATATTTCCCTGTAGGTAAAATAGAAATATTGCTCTCTGCTTCTTAACATTCTTGTGAAGAGTAGATGAGATAACAGTGTATATAGAATAACTAAAATAGTAAACCCTAAATGATGGCCACTGTACTATTTTCATTACTATTTTTTGTAATTTTTCCTATAAGTTATAAATAATAAGTTATTATTTTATACCTCTTACTGTTGTTACTCACCATTATAGGTGGATTAGTTATTTAGAGAAGGAAATGGCAACCCACTCCAGTGTTCTTGCCTGGAGAATCCCAGGGACAGGGGAGCCTATTGGGCTCCTGTCTATGGGGTCGCACAGAGTCGGACACGACTGAAGCGACTTAGCAGCAGCAGCAGCAGCAGTTATTTATTTCTTGACAATTACCCCTATCTTTAGTGTCT
The DNA here is from genome assembly GCA_006410695.1 of Philantomba maxwellii. NCBI lineage: Eukaryota > Metazoa > Chordata > Mammalia > Artiodactyla > Bovidae > Philantomba > Philantomba maxwellii. Next base: position 154,733 of record SJYS01001832.1, on the reverse strand, counting down.
TAAAACAACAAACATGTATGAACTCAGTTTCTGTGGGTCTGGCATTGGGAACAGCTTAGCTGGGTGGTCTGGTCCAAGGTCTTTTGTGGTTGTAACTGTGGCTTACACAGCTGTTAGTGGGAGGTCTCTATCCCCAGCATGGTAGCTGGCTTCCCCTAGTCTGAGACTGAGGCAAGGGNCTATCTGTAGTGTCTTAAAACAACAAACATGTATGAACTCATTTCTGTGGGTCTGGCATTGGGAACAGCTTAGCTGGGTGGTCTGGTCCAAGGTCTTTTGTGGTTGTAACTGTGGCTTACACAGCTGTTAGTGGGAGGTCTCTATCCCCAGCATGGTAGCTGGCTTCCCCTAGTCTGAGACTGAGGCAAGGGAACTGCAATGCCTTTTATGATCTGTCTCAGAAGCTACATTCATCACTTCCCTTAAAATCTATTCATTAGAAGTGACTCACTAACTCCACCCCACCCTCAAGAGAAGGCGAATTAGGCTCCACTTCTGGGAGATGAGTGAAAGAACCTGTGAATGTATTCTAAAATTACCACAAAAGGCCACGCAGATGGTATTCAAGGTTATTTGACTTGTACTGACCTGTGCATCAGGCAACATNAGCTGTTAGTGGGAGGTCTCTATCCCCAGCATGGTAGCTGGCTTCCCCTAGTCTGAGACTGAGGCAAGGGGGAAACTGCGGTGCCTTTTATGATCTGTCTCAGAAGCTACATTTCATCACTTCCCTTAAAATCTATTCATTAGAAGTGAGTCACTAACTCCACCCCACCCTCAAGAGAAGGCAAATTAGGCTCCACTTTTGGGAGATGAGTGAAAGAACCTGTGAATGTATTCTAAAATCACCACAAAAGGCCACGCAGATGGTATTCAAGGTTATTTGACTTGTACTGACCTGTGCATCAGGCAACATGGTAGCCCCTGAAATTTCATAGAAGTGGTCTCTGCTTTCCAGGGATTCATGTTCGTAAACTTCAATTACAGAATTATAAATGTAATAAAGTCTTAAAATTTTATTTTATTTTTTTGTCTGTGCTCGGTCTTTGCTGCTGCACGAGGTCTTTCTCTAGTTGTGGCAAGCGGGAGCTACTCTCTCCTTGTGGTGTGCGGTCTTGTTGAAGTGGCTTTTCTTGTGGACCACAGGCTCTTGGGCACACAGGCGTCAGTAGTTATGACTTGCGGACTCTAGAGCTTGGGCTCAGTAACTGTGACGCACAGGCTTAGTTGTCCCGCAGCATGTAGGATTTTCCTGGACCAGGAATTGAACTTGTGTCCTTGCTTTGGCAGGCAGATTCTTAACCACTAGATCACCAGGCAAGTCTGCAATCATGTCTTACAGGTGTTCCGTCCAGAGTACAGTGGTCTTGAAAGACTGACAGTATTTGGGAAAGCACTTTGTAACCTGTAAAGGTCAAAATAAATGTGTAGTATTGAACTATCGGGTTTGTGACGACTTGGACCTGAATTTTAGGTAATGTCATGTTACAAAATAATTGCCTCTCCAAACTAATCCTCCACATTAGATTTGTGTTGTAAGCATACAGTATATAGGCCCTAAGTTACCTAAAAACTATACAGAACACTTGATGTTTTTGTCACATCTTCAGTGTTTAGTTGTCATTTGTTCTACCTCAAAGACTAAGGAGCTGTTCGTCATGTGGACCTAGCCACGTGTGGGACCAGAGTTAAGCTAAGCTCTGGGAAGAGGATGGTGGAAAATCACCACCCTCATTCTGATTCCATCTATTAAAAGAAATATGACTCAAACAAGTCCTATGCCAGCATGCAAGACTATTTTAACTTTAGAAAAGTAAATTTTATTCATCAAATTGTAACGTTATTTTAACTTTAGAAAAGTAAAGTTTTGGCTTCCCTGGTGGCTTAGAGGTTAAAAGCGTCTGCCTCTAATGCGGGAGACCTGGGTTCGATCCCTGGGTTGGGAAGATCCCCTGGAGAAGGAAATGGCAATCCACTCCAGTATTCTTGCCTGGAGAATCCCATGGACAGAGAAGCCTAGTAGGTTACAGTCCATGGGGTCGCAAAGAGTCGGACACGACTGAGTGACTTCACGTTCACCTTCCTAAAGTAAAGTTTATTCATCAAATTATATGGTAACAATACATCTGGCTCATCATTTGATTCTTTTAAGACTGATACCTAATTGTCTGAGAGTTTCCAGAACTACTTGCGTGGACAAAGGAGCATTTTCTCTAGACTTTTTAGAAATATCCCTGGCTTTCTCCTCTCTATAAACTTCTTCCTTGTTCTCTCCCATCATTACATTCATTCTGCCTCTTTACCTCTGCTTCCATTTCTCTTTTCCCTGGTTGGATTGTTGGGGAAAGTGCAGGGGAGAGGAAGGGGGATGTAGACAAAGTATGGTGCAGGGATCAGGTGTCTTCCCCAGTGACCTTGCAACAAGCTACTTCTTAAATCTGTGTAGTTCTTGGAGAAGATTGAGTTTCTTGGTAGAAGAATGAGATTCAAATTCCGTGGTTATTAACCCTTTCATGGGTCACAGAATTCCTTGAAAATTAAAGAAGGCTTTGGACTTGCTGCTCAGAAAGGCTTGTAGGCGCCTGCTTGCCCAGTGTGCCTAGGGCACTGCCTGAAGCCTATTTGGAGGGTGATCCTCAATCTGGCCTCCCACCCACTTTTTGGAAGAATGGAACCCATAGTGCAGGAGGAACTGGGACTCTCCACAGCATGGCAGGGGTTGTCAGAGGAGCCATGGCGCCCTATGCAGCCATATCAGGACACTGAGGCTGGAGAACGCCTGTGCAAAAGGCAAAACTTTCCTTCTCTTCATTACACCCTCCTTCTATGCCAAGACTCTCTGGCCTGGGAGTCTGGGGGCTTCAAGGTAAGAACTCTAACAGAGGGCCTTCCATTGGCCTCTGCCCGTAAAGGAGCATGACTAGATCAGATGATATTAAAAAGACACAAATGTTGTGTGATTTTAAGTAACATACTTGATTACAGTTTCCCTTTCTCAGTATTAACTCCAGTGAGTCCTTAGCCATCCCAGGGTAATTAAGCACCCCCCACCACCAAATTCACATTTTCCAAATGTAATAATAATAGCGATTATCCTTTATGTATGATCATACCCGAGTTTAGCATAACTGTTCTTTGTGGCGTATGTAATTACACTCAAGAGAAAGGTAATTTTTTTTTTTTCAAGCCCAGCAGTGCTCTGCTTTATTACTGTTTTTTTTTTTTTTTTTTAACAAGAAAACATCTTTATTTTCTGGTTTCTTTTGCACAAAGGATGATGCTGAGAAAATTTCCTGTTGTAGTTTGTTAGACAAGTTTTAGACAGCTTCTGTTTACTTTGAGGGGCTATTTTGGTTAGTTTTCTCTTCAAGGTGCCTTTGAGAAGTACACCTTGGAGCTTGGTTATCTCCGTACACCATGGGCAGAGAGAATGGTGCCCTGGGTACTCCATCTCCTGGCCCTTTGAGCTCTGGATAGAAATGGGGCATTCCAGTTACAATGCGGATTGCCTTCAGCCAAGCCTGGATGCGGCTCAGTGTCCTCTGTCCTCTCCCAGAGGCCTCAGGGCTTGATTAGTCACCGGGGTCGGCGTGTCCCCACCGCCAGCCTTGTGAAGAGCCTCGCTGTACTGGATGCCTGACCTGTGGGCACCACCCAGACCAGTGGGTTTCAGAAGTGACTAGGAACCATCTTTCTTTTTTCTGCTTTCCTTTTCTAGTTCTTCTTAGGCTGCCATCTGACAACACTGGCGGTTTACAAATGTCTGTGGGTGTTTTCTGCAGCAGCTGGATTGTTTTTTTAATTAGAGGGGAGGGAAGGGACATTCCTTTTACTTAAAGGGGACATAAAATTGACATTTCTGAGGTCCTGCCATGTATTACTGTCTCAGTGTCATCCTCCAGGAAGCCCACCGTATATGACAGATAAAGATCTTCATCGCTGGAAATGTAAAAATGGGAGCTCAGATTGGAATCCTGTCTAATCACCAATTTGCTCTGAGCCTTGGTTTCCTTATTCCGTAGTTACTGGCTACTGTTATAACTGAGTAAGATAGTGTGTGGAACCACATGGCCAAGTAGTAGATGACGATCAGGAACTCTGAAAGTCTGAGGTTTTTCCCTGCTGGCAAGCCAACAAGTCAGCCTACCCTAGTTTACTGGATACTGACAAAAGGCACGAGCCTTCTGGGTCAGAGTCAGAGGACGTTATTACTCGTGTTACACAGGCAGCGTGAACTTCATGTGTGGATTTGTTTGCTTCCCTTCGGAGTCCCATGTGACTGACATGGAGTGGGCCAGCTGGATTTGCATCACAAATAGTAGGGAAACTCCCAGATTAGGGAACTCAAGTCTGTATTGTCCAGGACTGAACAATATATGCTGCTGCTGCTGCTAAGTCGCTTCAGTCGTGTCCGACTCTGTGCGACCCCAGAGACAGCAGCCCACCAGGCTCCCCCGTCCCTGGGATTCTCCAGGCAAGAGCGCTGGAGGGGGTTGCCATT
>SJYS01001832.1:131608-149972 GCA_006410695.1 Philantomba maxwellii | reverse complement strand
ACTGCAGCCCACCAGGCTCCTCCATCCATGGGATTTTCCAGGCAAGAGTGCTGGAGTGGGTAGCTGTTCCCTTCTCCAGGGTATCTTCCCAACCCAGGGATGGAACCCAGGTCTCCTGCATTGCAGGTGGATTCTTTACCAGCTGAGCCACCAGGGAAGCCCAAGAATACTGGAGTGGGTAGCCTATCCCTTCTCCAGTGGATCTTCCTGACCAATATATAAACCTGCCCTTTGCTTTTTGGAAACCTGACTCTTTAATAATGGGTTGCAAGTAAACCTGTCTTCTTTTCTGCTGGGAGATACTCTCTCACTCTTCCAGGGCTGTTTGTTATACAAGCATCCTTGACAGGCTGGTCAGAAACAAGAGCTGTCAGTGCCTTTGCTGGCAAATGTGTAGAAACACAAGAGACTTAAAAGAGACTTGTCTCCCCCAAATAACTATTTATTTAGTGTTTGTTGAGATTTTACTATAAACCATATATTACACTAGGTGCTGGGGATGCTTCAGTGGACAGGACACTCATGTCCCTGCCCTCCTGGAGGGTTGATTGTGACACAATATTCACAGTCAGAATGAAGATTCAGAATCCGTGCCTTGGTATCAGAGTGCTTATGAGAATAGTGGGACAGGATATTTGAAACTGGGACTTCATGAACAATTCCAGTATGTAGTCCCTATGTGCACTAGTCTAGTCTAGTGTTAGTTGCTCAGTCACGTCCAACTCTTTGTGGCGCCAGGGACTGTAACCCGCCAGGCTTTCCTGTCCATGGGATTCTCCAGGCAAGAATACTGGAGTGGGTCGCCATTCCATTCTCCAGGAGGTCTTCCTGACTCAGGGACTGAACCCGGGTCTCCTGCATTGCAGGCAGATTCTTTACTGTCTGAGCCATCAAGGAAGCACCAGTAGATGATTAATAAATGTCAGCATATATTGTTGGGCTGATTTGGTCCTTAATTAATTTTAGATGGAAAAGCCTCAGATTCTGTGGAGATATTTAAGTGAACTCATCTTTTAGGTCATGTCTCACAGTGGCAAAGAGAAGCCAAAGAGGCCTGGAGCCAGACAGATGGGCAGGCACCTTGGTTCTGCTTTGCCCTGCTCATATGACCTTGCTCATAGCATCTGATATCTCCAAAATTCTGTGTACTCAAGCACCTGTCCTTTTACAGCAGGACAGAAGGTGGCAGGTGTTACTGGTTGTGTGCCTTCACAGCCAGTATTTTTACCTTCAGATTAGTGGATTCTAAGAGTCTGAAACCTCTTAAGCCAGAATGGTCAGTTTTACAACAGATGTAGAGAGGATTGTCAGGGCTTCCCTGGTGGCTCAGACAGTAAAGAATCTGCCTGCAATGTGGGAAATCTGGGGTTCAATCCCTGGGTCAGGAAAATCCCCTGGAGAAGAAACGGCAACCCACTCCAGTACTCTTGCCTGGAGAATTCCACGGACAGAGGAGCCTGGTGGGCTACAGTCCATAGGATCATAAAGAGCAGGACATGACTGAGTGACTANAATCCCTGGGTCAGGAAAATCCCCTGGAGAAGAAACGGCAACCCACTCCAGTACTCTTGCCTGGAGAATTCCACGGACAGAGGAGCCTGGTGGGCTACAGTCCATAGGATCATAAAGAGCAGGACATGACTGAGTGACTACCACTGCTAGAGAGCATTGTCAGGGCAAAGAGGCTGAGGAGACATCCAGCCAAAGAAGAAAGATGGAGAAGCTCAGGGCCTGCCCCAGAGCTGACTGCTGGAGCCCCTAGACATTTCCCAGGAAGCCAGAGACATTCATTCTGAAGGCATCCCAAGCATAAACGTGATCCTAAAGTAGGTTCTGTGTTTTCTCAGCTGTCAAATGGAGATAATCGCCTGAAGGTTTGGCATGAGGGTGAATCAGAGTTATTCATTACAAGTGTCTGTTTTACAGTGGCCTTTCTGGAATTGTTCTTTGTGTCTTTTGGTTTTCTATTTCTTCAGATGAAAAAAGCCATGCTTGTCAGTCTTCTAGCAAACCAGGGTCTGATCTCATTGACTTGTTGACTCTGAGGCTGTTCTGGAAAGATTCCATTGTCTGTCCTGTCCCTCTGCACAGGGTGCAGTAGGCTCAGGTGACAAGCTGTGAACACAGGCTCCACTTTGGTGGAGCAAAAGGGGACTCTGCCAAATGCTGCAGTGGTGGAGGCTGAGGTGTTTTAAACCTATTTAATTAGTGGATTTGCCTTTTCTGTTTCTCTTCCCCCAGGATCCCTTTGAACTGAATTGACCCTAAGTGTTTATTTTGTAGCATGACAAGGATTTGGAATTGTGTTAAGCGAGGAAGGAATTCAAGAGCCTGGGAGGTCATTGAGGTCAGCAGAGAAATCTTTTCAAAAGTGCCCATTAATTAGCTGAATGGGAGGAAGACAAACAAACCACCTTCCACTGCCTCTCTGCCCTGATAATATTGTGTCCTGCGGACAGTAGACTGCTAATATTCACGGGTGATTTTAGGATGTCACGTTTTCTCCCTTAGACTTCCATTAGTGGATGATGGTCATCCATCATGTAAGAATTGNAAGAATTGATGCTTTTTAACTGCGGTGTTGGAGAAGACTCTTGAGAGTCCCTTGGACTGTAAGGAGATCCAACCAGTCCATCCTAAAGGAGATCAGTCCTGGGTGTTCTTTGGAAGGACTGATGCTAAAGCTGAAGCTCCAATACTTTGGCCACCTCATGCGAAGAGTTGACTCATTGGAAAAGACTCTGATGCTGGGAGGGATTGGGAGCAGGAGGAAAAGGGGACGACCGAGGATGAGATGGCTGGATGGCATCACAGACTCGATGGATGTGAGTTTGAGTGAACTCCGGGAGCTGGGGATGGACAGTGAGGCCTGGTGTGCTGCAATTCATGGTGTCGCAAAGAGTCGGACACGACTGAGCAACTGAACTGAAACAGCAAAGGGACTCAGCCATACATATCCATGTATCCATATGTGATTCCTTTTAATACAGAGTATCAGAAATAGAAATCTATTGACAAAATATCAGATTTACAGTAATTATTGCAGGAACTTCCTTAAGGAAGTTCTGTTCTCTGTTCTGTCTCAAATCTCTCTGCCTGTAGGACATGAGGGAGACAAGGCCAGGAAGCTGTAACTGGAATCTTGTCAGGATTTATTTGCTGATTATCACTGAAGGGTCTTCATGTCCAAATCCAGTTCCATAAAGTTCCAGGCCTGTAGGGTGGATGTGGCTAACCTAGCAGTTTTATTTCATAAATTTTGTCCTGCGTAAAGCATGCTATTTTTCTCCCCTTTATCATGGCCTCTATGTTTCTTCAGGCATGTCTGAGGGAAATCTGGATTCTGTTCACAACTGCTGTCCTCTGTGAGCATCTCTTCCATGTGTGGGTACCACCCTAGAAGCCTTCTCTTTGGCCCCTGACCTGCTCCCTCCATACTGAAGTTGGATGGTAGAGAGGAGTGTCTTTTAAACTCCAGGTCAAGTTGCCATGAAATCAGTTGGTGATCATCTCAGTCAGCTATGTTCTCAACATCTGCACACAATCACTGCATAATCTGAGTGGTGTAGAGCAACAAGCCTCCTCTGCTGAGGTGTCTGTGAGTCACTGGGCTTTCACTGGTTCAGGCGGGGCTCTTCTGGGCTCAGCTTCAAGCTTCAGGTTGGTCTCCGTCTGCTCCATGTGTGTCTGAACCTCCTCTGGCCAGCAAGGTAAGTTTTTCTCCAGAGAAAAACTGGAGAGGGCAAGAAAAACTACAAGAGGGCAAGTCCGACACACAGCATGTTCTCAAACCTTTGCTCCTGTCAAGGCTGCTAACAACCCAAGACCAGGCCGAGCCCGAAGTCAAGGGGTGAGGAAGCACATTCCACCTGCCAGGGTGCCGTGACAAGGGTGTCTGCTCTGGGGAGTGAAGAATGGAATCCAATACAGTGGTCAGCATTTTTCAAAAATTAAGTAGAACAGGAAAAACATTAGACTGTAGTACAGAAAGGGTATGCACTGTCTCTTTAAACTTGTCTCAGGTGTGTTTCATATAGATTATCAGTCATCACTCAGCTGGGCTCCCTGTTTCCGCCCCTGCCTCCCCTGCAGCCTGTAGTCAGCATACCACCAGAGGCGTCTTCACTGAAATCTTGTCAAAACCCTCCCATGGTTCCGCACACAGGTCCCCTTCCCGCTCCCCACTCACTCACTGCTGTGCATGCTCCTACCTACACCTCAATACCTGCTCCTTCCTACACCTTGATAGCTGCTCCTCTCTCTGCCTGGAACTCTCCTCACACGGGCATCTACCTATGTGACTCATTCCTTCACTAGTAGTGAGGTTTTGCTTATTAATATTTATTTAGTGGTAAGAACATAGATATCCTAAAGAAGAGGCAGACAAGAAACAGTAATTTTTTCTAAATAGGATTTTCATAATGAAAACACTCATGAGTCAAACCTCTAAAACAGAAAAGCACACAAATCTAGAAAAATGCAAAATACTTTTTCTCTCTTACCTGAATTAACCTGAAGTGAAAGTGAAAGCTTTAGTGGCTCAGTCATGTCTGACTCTTTGAGACCCCACTGACTGTACACCTCACCAGGCTCCTCTGTCCATGGAATTCTGCAGTCAAGAATACTGGAGTGGGTAGCCATTCCCTTCTCCAGGGGATCTTCTTGACCCAAGGACTGAACCTGGGTCTCCTGCACTGCAGGCTGATTCTTTACCCAACTGAGCCACCAGGGAGGCCCTGAATTAACCTGACAACACCTAGAATATCAACTTTGAGAGTAATTTTAAATCATGCAAAAAATAGTACTTGTAGCATTAAATCATAAAGTATCTGGCTTATATGTGACAAAAATAAAATGAAAGCAAGTGAAAGTAAACAGTTTATAGAATTCAGAGACAATCAGTGTGTCTAAAAAGCGAAAGAAAGGCAATTAGGGACAGGAGACACTTTGCAAAGCAGAATGCTACAGCGATGTCTACTGCTGCTGCTGCTGCTAAGTCACTTCAGTCGTGTCCGACTCTGTGTGACCCCATAGATGGCAGCCCACCAGGCTCCCCCGTCCCTGGGATTCTCCAGGCAAGAACACTGGAGTGGGTTGCCATTTCCTTCTCCAATGCATGAAAGTGAAAAGTGAAAGGGAAGTCGCTCAGTCATGTCCAACTCTTCGCGACCCCATGGACCTCAGCCTACCAGGCTCCTCTGTCCATGGGATTTTCCAGGCAAGAGTACAGGAGTGGGGTGCCATCACCTTCTCCGTGTCTACTGCTAGCCTAGATGAAAACAGGAGACTCTGAACACTGAGAATCACTGATGGGATGGATAAAAGTGCAGTATCTCTAATAGGCAGCAAATCACCTGGCCCTCTGGTAAAAACGTCAGAACATAAACCGAGGCAGTTTTCAGTTAAGAATGTAAAATTGTATTCTCTGACTACTCATTATAAAATTGCAGCCATCACCACCATACTGGACCGTCCTGATCTGCGTCTTTGCTGAGTCAGTGAGTCAGCACATTGACGCAACATGTGACACAATGCGTGTGTTACCTGTTTGTATGATTTCCCCACAGGAATATAGCCCTAGGAGAACAAGTTCCTTTGCCTGCTTGGATCTGTTCCCAGGGCCTGAACCTCAATTGTCTGTTGGTTGAATGAATGAGTGAACAGGGATTTTTCTCATAGAACAAGAAATATGGAGGCAAGTGGTCCCCAGGTTGGTTTGGAAGTGCGTCATGCCTTCAGGAAGCCAGGCTCTTTTCAGCCTCTCATTCCGCTGAGCTCAGGGTGCTGGGAGGTCCTTTCTGATGCTCTCGAGATGGTAAAGCCTGCTCCAAACCCCTTGCCTTTCCCCAACGAGCTGCCAGAACAGAAGCTCTTCTCTGCCATCTCGAGTTGATTATCAGTGGGAGGGTCTCCTCTGTACTGGCCATGACTGGGTTAGACACCCATCTGTAAACCAATTCTTGGCAAACAGAATTCATGACTGTTTTCAAACAGCTGTCATGATTCCTCTCCTGGGGCTGCACACATTGCCACCTAGAGCTGAACAAAATCGGTACTGTAAAAACCATCTGGAAAACAAAGGGACGGGAAAGGATCACCCACAGTGCTTCCATGCGACACAGGTGGGGCTCCCCTTGGACCATGGCTCAGAGGTGCCATCTTCAGTTATTAAAGCCCAGAGCCAGGGGAGCAGGGGTTGTGCTGTGATCCTCAAGAGACGGAGGTGACCGTGCAGCAGCTGTGGTCTGTCCCGGGATGCAGCCACTTCGCCGTCCATCCCCCCGTCCCCCACACTGCCACTCAACCCACACAATGAGAGCAGAGCCACCCCGATGCTTCGTCTCCCCAGAGTTGTTCTTCCAGAAGAGGAGGCCCCCTCTTCACTTCCCTGTTTTCCCTAAGACCTGAGAAAATGAGATCAACTACTTTGGGCTCAAGGACTTTAAATTCCTAAGAAAAGCAGATTTACTGACCAAAAATCTGACATCTTGTTTCCTTTTTTAAAAATGTAAACAAAGTGAAAATTTAAAAACTTTACTTTTTGAATAGATAATACATGTACATGGTACAAAATTAAAAAGATACAAAACGTAAACCGTGAAAAGTAACCCCCACCCCTCATCCCAGAGGCAGCCCAAGCTGTCAGGTTCCTGTGGATCCCCCTAGAGATTCTCTACCTATGCGCACACACACAGAAGTATATATACAGCCACATTTTCCCCTTCTTCCTTTTATTTTCACAAATAAACACTAGTAAGCCAAGTCTTTATCTCCACTTAACCATGCATCTTAGGGATCATTCCATGGTAGTAGATAGAGAATAGCTTAATATACCATTGTATGGATTTGCCACAATGTATTTAACCACTGCCCTATGTTGGTGGCAGTTTCCACCTTCTTGCTATTACAAATAATGCTGAAATGCAAATCCTTGTATATAGGAAAAATCCTTAGATGTAGCACTGCTGACCTGAAAGGTCTGTACATTTGCACTTTTGACAGACACTGTCTGACTGTCCTCCATGTGGTTGTACCGTGCATACTTCCGCCAACACAGTATCCCAGGGTGCTTCCCACTGCTTGGTTTCATGTGGCTCAGTCATTCAACCAGCCAGGTTACCTTTATGCATGGTTTACTTTGAGCCAAGACATACTCCTGACCTAATCTCTGAAAATAATATGTTCCCTTTCCCCCCCACTCCTCCCATTTGCATGGGGCGGGGGGAACCATCTGCAAAAAGTAATGCCTTTGAAAGGTCTGAAACCTTGGACACCCTTCTCATCTCAGCCATCAAGCTTACAGTGTAACAAACACTCTGAGACCCTCTAAAGTGGCTGAATAAAATCACCCCCCCATTCTCAAGCTAAGCACAAATCAGATCAAAGGTTCAATCTGAACTCTACTAATACAAGGATACATAGCTGCAGTTTGGAGAAGCTATTTTATCCAGCCAGAGTTTCCTAATCATCCACTTTAGTCAGATGCCAGGGAGACTGCAGAGAACAATACAGGTGAGGTCCCTGCTTTTGCCGCTTACACCCCAGAGTGGAGGGCAGCTAACAGATGTCGCACAGGACTAAGGGAGTGTGCTGTCAGACAGTGACGTGTGCTGTCAAGATGGAGCGCAGCGGAGAGGGCAGTGTGTGGTCAGGGATGCAGGCTGACACCGGGGCATCTGTGCGAGCGTCAGGTGTCTGGGAAAGCCCTTGTCTACAATCTTGGAGGGAGAGCGGTCCAGGCAGAGGCATAGCAGCGTGAGCCTGGCACGTCTGAGGAATTGACGAAAGGCTGACATGGAGAGTCCATCGTATTCCCCATGTCATCAAAGAGGCCGCAGACCAGCTGCTAAATCCCCCCTAACGTTTCTACACATTTACTGTGAGAACAGGGAGACCGTAATATTATTTTTTTACATAGCATTTTTAGCCTATCACCGTGTGCTATGAGACAGAACTGCCATGGCTGGGGCACAGGACCAAGAGAAGGCCTGGGGACTCTGAGGACACATCACCCAAGGCCCTTCTCTTGGTCAGCGCCAGCCGCTTGGACAGACGGTGGGCCCTCGCCCTACGGGGGCTCTTCACTGTCCGGCTGTGCTGCGAGTCGTGCTTAAGGCCACCAATGGCCACGAGTGACTCAGAGCACTTCCTTTCTCAGTTTCGTTCAAGTCAATTAACTGCATCTCGGGCTCAGCCACGGTAACTTGTTGCTAAAAGGCCACTTTCCTGATCACCTGCAGAGAGGGCAACAGGAGGCCGTGCTGAGGTGACAGGGATCAGGTGGCATAGGTTTGTAGGCCATGGGCCCAAAGTGCCCTCAGGCAGGACAGCTCTGGTCAATGTGACAGCCCGGGGTCCCCCCGTCTCCTGCGCCTGGTTTCAGGAGGCCCAGGAGTTGCAGGGATTTTCAGGGAGTGAATCCTCAGCCTGGGAAAGGTCTCTGTCTACCAGCCCCTCTGCCTTCTGGTTTTGCTGGCAGGACACCCAGCTTTCCACAGAACACGGGCAATGAACCCAGTTAAAACCACACCCTGCAGACTCTGATGAGAGCTGAGGCCTGACGAACTTGGGCTGTGCCCACTCAGGCCCCTGACAAGTAACCTCAGCACCTCCCTTGGAGCAGTTAGCTGAGGGTGACCCAGGAGCCTGAATCCAGACCAAGGATGGTAACAAACGCAACCCGAGTATCTTCTCAGGTGCCTGGAGGTCGTCAGTCTGTCCTGCTCACAGCGGTTCTGACTCCCTAGGGTGCACACGGGATGGGGCCCCAGCCCAGGGGCTTCCTGAGAATCCCAGGCACCGGCCGCCAGCACGCTCACTGCCCTGACCGAAGAGGGAGGACAGACTGCTCCTGGGGAAACCTCCTTCTCCTGGTAGCACATGTTTTACAACTGTGATGTATTTTTCATTTCCAGAAAAGCCTGTGGCCTCAGCAGAGCAGCCAGCCATCCTCTGGGCATACAGAACGGGTCCTGGGAGGCCCCCTGACCTCTGAGGCCTGACTATAAAGCACATTTAATGTCCTCTTTACTCACAAAGGCACTATCCGCACTGTGGGTTATCCGTAGCAAACAGAATTCTCAAGACTGGCTTCTGTAGTTTAATTCAAGATGTGTTCAAGGAAGAGAAACTGATTTATTATTTTTTTCAGGCCTTATCCCTTAGTCCTAAGGGACTGAAAAATGGAAACAACATCTCCTGATACCTCTCTATACCAAAACCAAATGAAATTCTGTGGAAACACAGCCCAAAGTCAACACCCCCACTTAGGGAAGACGCATCAGCTCCTCTGGATTAGCCATGCCCAACCTTCTTCAGTCATCCAGAGAGGAGGGCCACCATAATCCCCAGGATAACCCATTTCTCCTCCCACCACCTGGGACAACACATGAATAGTCTACCTGCTCACAAGTTGTTATGCCTGTGAGCTTCTCAGCAAGATCACCGAGGTGCCTTCCTGAACCTGAGACAGTCTACAGTTCTACCGCCCCCACCTTCCTTTGCCCCTGGAGCTCCACCTGCACTCTGGCAACCACTGGCTTCAGCCTCAAGGAGTCCTTTCAAAATCCACAGGTTACCGGCACCTACCCAGGCGGAGATGCACATGACCAGGAACAGTGCCATCAGCACGCAGGGGCACTGGGAGCAGCCTCCTCACTGGGTGGGCCTCGCTGGACCGGCACAGAAGGCAAGGGCCGTTGATCCAGCATGAGATTCTTTAAGTCTGTACACACCAGCCCTGCTTAAGCACACATTAGGGAACTAAAAATGAGCACAATGTCCCTGCAGCTGCATGCAGCATGCTCACTGCACATACNCTCGCTGGACCGGCACAGAAGGCAAGGGCCGTTGATCCAGCATGAGATTCTTTAAGTCTGTACACACCAGCCCTGCTTAAGCACACATTAGGGAACTAAAAATGAGCACAATGTCCCTGCAGCTGCATGCAGCATGCTCACTGCACATACCCCAAACCTGCTGACTGGTACCTCCAAGGCTTGTGTGGAATGATGTGCAGGCCTTGCTCGTGCTGGGTTCATTGATCCTGAACGATTCCTGAGGGCCGGGGCAGGAGGGGCTCAGTTTGGATGGACTCCTTCCAGGGGAGAACATAAAGCCCTGTCTTTCCTTCAAGGTTCTGCAAAGGATGAGTCTCTGCCCACCTTTCCGTACTGGTCTCTAAAGCCTCCTGCAGAGACTGGCCACCCCCACCTCTCCCAACAAGCATGCCTTATACTCTCCCTGCACTCTTGAGTTTTAATCACATCCATACTTTATCCAAAATGGCTTTCCCACTAATCTCTATTCAACTGTGATTCCTCCTTCGGATCCAGCCCAACTCAGCCATCTCCGTGAAAACCCCTGGTTCTCCACACACCTGGCTGCTCTTCCTGCTCGGACACCCTCGGCACCTGCTCAAGGCCGGTCCCTCCAGGATTTACACACTGGCCTGGATGGGGGGTGACTGTGGACGAGCCCGCCTCTGGGTCCAGCCCTGAGCTGTGCACAGCAGGGAGCATGTGATGTACTCCTAGTGAGGGGGATGCACAAGACCACCCACAGAGTGGCAGAGACTCACAGGAGAGTAGGGTGAGGTGAGGTGTCATTCTTATGTGTTAAGCTGAGGTCTTTTTTTTTTTTTATTTTTGGTGAAATGAACTTGGGTGAGTGTGATGAAGCCAAGGGCAGACACTGAGTTTTCATTCTAGTTGCTACACCATTAAGGTTGCTGACCAGCCCCCGAGGGACCAGGAACAAAAGGCATCACGGCAAGTGAGAGGCCTAAGTGACAATATTCACATGGGCTGGTCATTCAGCTAAAAGCCTTGTTTACTAACAAAAAAAAAGTCCCCATGGTCAAGCTCTGGGGCCACGCGCTGGAAGCCTGGGTGCAGGGTCTGTGTCCCCCTCCTCAGTGTTTCCTCCTCAGCAGCTGCTCAATTAACATTACTGAACAAATGAATTCCTCTTTATTCAGAGTCCATTCAAATACAGGTACCTTCATATGTGCAATGTTACTGGAGAAATAAAAGTAGAATCAACACAGAGAACAAACTCTGCCCACATTTCTTCACTGGAGGATGGGTGTTATCCAAGCCACAATGTCTGCACCGTCCGATCCCATGGACAACAACCACCATGGAGATGAAATGTGAGCAAACAGGAGGAAGGAAATATCCCATGTTGAGATCATCACACCTACATCTCTGCTGTAGTGTCCAGAACCATTTCACCATCTCGGAGCTGATACATGGTGTTTAGATGAAGACATCAATGATGTGCGATGATGTCTGGGAATGTTCAAGAGGCCTTGGCTTTCACCTTGGACAGCAACATCTCGTTCTTGCGGCCTTCCTGCAGGGGAAACAGAAAGAGAGAGCAGAGAGGTGGGGACCGTGTTAGCACCCACTTCTGCATCCTTCCCTGTCCCCAGAGAGGCCTGTGGATCAGTGGACAGGCCTCCTTTTCCATTGCCACCAGTGTAGGGGAGGTTCCTGGACACACGCTGACCTTCAAGGCCCCAACAGTCACAAAGACTGACTGTCAGACTGAGGACAGGAGAGGATTAGGCACTGTCATCCCCAAAGACTTCAATCCCCAAGGGGCAGAAGCAGAAAGCAGACACTTCTCTGCTGATCTTGGACGCCTCCAGTGAGGAAGGGGAGAGTCCCGGACACCATGGCCCAAGGAGTCCTAAGAGACAGCAGATGGAGCGTGTAGAAAAGCTCTTACCCCACAAGAGCGAAGGTCAAGAATACCCTCAGCTTTAACAGAGAAACCCACAGCAGACAGAGGGAGAGAAACATATCGAGGGACACCTCTCCCATAGTGAGCTGCGGGAAACCCATCACTGAGGTGCTGCAGGATGTGGACGAGGTCACTGGCCTCATCCCCTGGGTGCAGAGTCTGGCATCCAGGGTACAAGGCCATCGCTGTGTTGTTTTGAATCCCCTTCTTCCAAAGCATCTCACTGTGTGTCCTCCTCCCCGTTTGCAGTGGCCTTGATAGCTCAGGATACTTCTGTTTGCTAGCACATCATGTCCACTTCCTCCTTGGACCTCAAGGAGCCCTGTTTACAGTGAGAGGTGAGCGCGGAAGGGTAAGGACCTCAAGGGGTCGAACCCGAGCCTTCAGTCACCATGCTGCCACTTAGTCATCCTTGGCCCTTTCAGCATCCAAGACCCCCAAAGTCCTCAAAAATGTTTCCACCTCCCTGGGCCTGGCCAGATGCTCCCACTTCTCTGGAGGCCCTTTGCTCTCAGCTGCAGTGACCCTGGTTCACCTTCAGGGTTTCTGTGTACCTTCCATTCAGAGCTGGGGAGGGCTGGGTGGGCGTGAAGCTGAGTTGTTCTGCCAGAAGCAAGATACTCTGACATTTTTTAAGCACATGTTTTTGGAGGGGGAGATAACTTCTAGGGGGTGGGAAGAGAAAGAAGGTGAAGATGAGTAACATTTGTTGTGTTAGAGAAGTTGAGAAGAAAGTTTTCTTATTTAAAATGAGTTATTGAGATCTGCTTGTGGGAAAAGCCTCTGGTACCAAAAAACGTAAATGGGGAGTAGTAAAGATGAATAAAACAGGCAGAGAGGCGTACTATTACACTAGTAGACCGCTTTCTCTAGTTCTGTGTGTTTTTGAAAACTTCCATAAGAAAAAGATAAAACAATATAACAAGGAATAAATAAGTTTTAATTGCTATTCACATCACCTCATGAAGGAGGAAAAAACAAAAAATAACCCCAAAACAAACAACCTCGGAAGCGTCGAAACTGCTGCTATGGAAAAATCCCCAGCAGGGGTCATTCTTCTCATCACACCACACTGAGATGAGCTTCAAGTTTTCAGTAAAGACATTTCAGGCCATCATGCCTGGTGTGTGAGCACTACTTAATTCATGCAATCTCCTGGAAGCCTTTTAGGAGATGACAGAATGATATTGTCTGTCTGTTCAAAGCAAATATAGAGAGAGTCCTTTAGGTCTTTCTCCTCATGTCTGCTTCTTGTCTGCTGAAGAAAGTGTGGGGCCTGTTATGTGCCAGACACTGTGAGCTCCACTCACTCGAGATTATGTGTCCAAACTCAGCATCATAAAAATGTATGGCTGGCCTTCGTCAGAGCCAGGCAAGAATCTAAATCTTAGTTTGGGCAACTTGTGAGAAACTGTGCTTTGAGAAACACGATTAGTTGGTGTAATACTGCCATTAAGGTGTTTTCAGAGTAAATGTTTTTTCCCTGGCAGACTTGTTATTAACAAACCCTCCCAGGGCAAGTGAGTCAATGGAATTTTAGAGATAACTCAATGTCTCTACTCAAAAGGGTCTTGATCTCAGAGGAGGTTGGAGTCAGGATGAGGGCATGACCTAATGCCTGCATGGAGCCCACGGGGTCACAGGAGCTCAATTAATGTGGAGTCAACTGTACCCCATAAAGGGATGACTGGGGTGGTCACAGGGAAGCTGTGAAGGCTCAGTGGTAAGGACTTCGCCTGCCAATGCAGGATATGCTGGAGACTCGGCTCTGATCCCTGGTCGGGAAAATCCCCTGGAGAAGGAAATGGCAACCACTCCAGTATTCTTGCCTGGAGAATCCCATGGACAAGAGCCTGGCGGGGAACAGTCACAGGGCTGCAGAGAGTCAGACACGACTGAGCACACACACGTGTGCCGAGTGGTGGTCAAAGACCATGTTCTGGATGACACTGCTCTGCACGAAGAATACTTACTGCCCAGCATGGTGCTGGGACCAGGAGGCAAGAAGAATTCAGAACTGGGGAAAAGAAAACCAAGCAGGTCGGGGAAAAACAAGCAGAGGAGGCAGAGTAGAGGGTTCTGGGAGGAGATTCCATCCTGGGAGGAAAATCTGATTCTTCAAACTGCTTTTCTCCCACAAATGAGATCTTACATGAAACTGCAATATGTAAAATGGCAGAATTACTCTAACTGGAAGGATGCGGTGGGAGCTAGGGAGCAGCAAGGAAGCCTCAATACCTGTGGTGGCCCCAACTTACCTCAGAGGAGCTTGAAAAAAATTTCTAAGATTTTAGAATGCTAACTCGTGGTTTTAAATTTTTACCAAGTAAGATGATTAAAAAAAAAAAAGGCAGTACACACTGTCACTACCATTTTATAAGAGAGAGGCAACTGTAGTATCAGAAAATAAGATGTAACTTTTTTTAAAAAGGTACCTTTAAGAGAAATACATGTAGCCATCTGCAACAAATAGGCCATTCCCCTTCCCCTTTTTCCACCTTGCTTTGGACTGAAGGACACTGAGGCCAGCACCTGGTTTGGTTTGGGGTCTTCATGGGTTCTGAGGGACCCATCTCCCATCTCTGACTGACAGTAACTGTGTCAAGGAGGCAGGAACATGGAAATCTTGTCCTTAACATATCTGAGGGAACTGCTTCCTTCAGAGATGACTCCCAGCCTTCACTCCGAGAGCATGCAGTGTAGTAATGAAATTTTCCATCTCACTTTTATTTGCTTTGATTTTGACAGCTTATACTTATCCTCCCAACTCATCTGCTCTTTGTTTCTGCTGTCAAAATGGCAGGGCTGGTGTGTCCAAGCTACGTTTAAGTGTAACTCTTCTCCTCCGGGCCTTTTCTCTTTGTGTGTTATCTGGGAAAAAGAGCTCAGGTGGGGTCCCTGTTTACTTCCTGTAGCTCTCTTGCTGGCCCTCTGGCTCCAACCCCTGCCGACCAGAGGCTCAGCAGCTCGCCTGGTCACTTTGCGCAAGACCGAGTTCTCACTGGGGAGAGGCCTTCCCTAACCACACCGCTACATCAGTCCCCTCAAGGCAAAGGCTGGAATTACTTCTGATTTGTTATTACTCGTTTATTGAAAGGATGAGACATTCTGAAACGCCTCCAGCTGTGGCTCTCACAAGTTACGTTACAATAATGGGAAGAAGCAGCGGAGAAGGAAAACAGGGAAGGAAGGAAGAGAGAAGAGCCACAGAAGACATGTAAGAACAAAAACACTGGTATGGGAAGACTATTTTTTATTCCACTGACCACATGCCAGGATACAACTACCTTTAGCTTCCCTGTATCGTCAGCAATCTCTAAATTCACTAAAACCACACAGATTTATATTAGAAAGGGGGAAAGAAGTCCTGAAAATAAAGCTGATGAAATCTTGGCAAGTGACAGACTGAAGTCTGCTTTCTGGAAAATCTCTTAAGAAAAGGGCACTTTCCTTTCTGGAATGATGGACAGTAATCCAGCCCAAATGCAAGAGAAAAGACAGGGGTCAACATTTGGCAGAGGGTGGGTGAGACAGGTGCCAGACACGTGCACAGCTGGTCCCTACCGATGTGCATAGTAGGCCAGTGGCAGGATGTGAACCCTGTCACACTCACAGTTCACTCCCCTCACACATGGCTTCTCAAGGTTCCTCGCAGCTTAAGATTGGGAGGAAGGGAAATGCTAGACCTGAATCTATAACAAATACTGTTTCCAGGTGGCCCTGCGATGCCATTTTACTTGTGAGTCTAATGTGGCTACAGAGTGTCAAGAAAATGAAGTGATGTTTCTTAGAACTGAAGTTCAGTTAGAGCTTCAAGATGGGCCACAAAACAACACAATCGTGACCTACTTAGATGCACACTTCACTGTCCGGTCAACTGCTCACCTGCTATTTCCATCTCAGACAAGTGGAAAACCAAAGAAACGCTCTGGTTTGCAGAGGTTCATCTGGGGGCGGTGGTGTTGAACAAGAATCTTGCCCAGCCTCAAGGGCCCCATCCCCCTCTTACCTCCTTGAACTCTTTCACGGTCTTAAAGTACAGCCTCTGTTTTTCTAACAATTCCAAGTACTGGTCGTTCAGCTGGTCTCTTCTCATCTTGTTTTCTTGTTTCTTCTTCTCCATCTGTTGAAACATTTTGGGAAACAGTGATGAAAAGCCATGTTCTGACCAAGCGTGGCTGACAATGAAATGTCCAGAAGGAAACTATTACTAACTTTTCATGGATTTCCTTCCAGTAGTTTCCTTCTATGCATCATTTCTGAGGTTGTTTTTCTTTATCTGCATGATACGGCATAGGAACTATAATCTGTTCAGCAATTCTCCTATCATTGGGCGTTAACTGCTTCATCTAACTCTGTGTGTGTGTGTTTGTGTGTGTATGTGTGAGTACAATTGCACAAGAAACATGTAGGCAGTTTCTTCTTTACTCAGGAACCTTTCCACAGGCCACAAACACCTATTCTAATACTTGCACTCCCTGCTGGTCTGTTCTGTGTACACCCTGCACCTGCTGGTTCAGGGGGAACCTGTGCTCTGGGGCACAGACACACCCCTGCCACCTCTATCTAAGCAGAACCCATCATGGTACCCAGATACAGGGGGCTGTCTTTTTGTTTCTTTTAAACAAACACAACAAAAGACATCCATTCAAATAAGTGCTGTTCTGCAGAGCAGACAAGATTTAATCCATTCCAGCGCCAATCAACATTCAAAGTCCACCTGGAACCCTCAATGAGAACTACTTTTGGAGTCAATGAATTCACTCGTTCAACAAAGAATTCTTTGGTGCCAACCACGGGTCAGGTGCTGTGCCAGCCACCAGCAACACAGACATGAGAGGGGACAGCCCTCCCCATTCAGGGACCTGAGCACCCTGCTGGTACCCAGGCAGCTCGTGGGGGTACAGACACAGCAGTTTAGCCTCCTCTGCTGGCCAGTACCAAGATGCCTTCACCATGAAGCTTAGGGCAGGATGGAGGGAAAGACGGAGTCAGGCCCATTTCCTTCCTGGGGAATGCTTCAGATAGTAACAGAAAGGGAAGCCAAAGCGGGGGAAAAAACCCCAATAACTTCCTCTTGTTCTTTACTATGAGCAAGACTATCTCCTCGAGGATGAGCATAGTGAGTGGAAAGTCGCTGCACTGAGGCTGGGTTGTTACAGGCCTGTGGTTGGCCAGGTTCTCTGCTCCCCACCTCCCTCTAACCCCCGATCATCAAGAAGGGACTCCACTCCCTCCTGCAAGACAGTCTGCCTGCCCTGGGGAAGTGGCCCCACACATGGACAGCTGCTTTCTCACTCTGCCCTTTTTGTGGCTGAATAGTCTTGTCACCAGTGACACTTTTTTTGACACTTTTTTTTTTTTCTCTTTTGACATGATTTTGTTGACATCCTTGATAAGGAGATGAATATTCTGCTAGAGGGAAAGGGATGTGGCAAACTTTTGTCTGCAGTCCCTCTCTGGTGAGATGGGATTACAGGCAGCTTGAAGGAATGGATTTTTAGGACAGGTCCTAAGGCAATTCTTTCATGTATTTACATTCTGGCCAGCTCTCTGGACTACTCCATCCCAGGATTGTGAAAGGAGATGCCCTTTGTCCCCAGGAGGTTTTGTTGCCATGCCCGAGGACCAGGTGTGTGACACATTTCTAAAGTAGGACCAAAAGCAAGAGACACTGGAAGTGTTAGTTAGGATTTGTCTGCTGCGGTAGTGGGAGCCTATAGCTGCATGTCTGGCTTCCAGACCATCAGCAAGTCTTTTTTTCTCCTGACAAAGTGTGCACGCGAGGAGCCACAGAGTGCAGAAATGCTCACACTGCCCCTAGCCTGGACGATTCTCTGCAAAGCTATCCCTGGAGCCCCCACATCCCTTTCAGCACTTCTTTTCTCTTCTGAGGCTCAGTATCCTCTCACTTTGGCAGAATTCAGCAATTACTTGCATTTTTATTGGGGACTCCTGGAAACTAAAATGCTCTTGAGATGTAAGGAATGGATCCCTGATGGTAGAATGTCAGGAACCGGACAGCCAGTGAGGACTTGATTCTGGGCAAGAGAGAAGGCCTGCTGGAGAAGGCCTGCTGGTGAAAGCCAGCTTCCTCATCTGTGAAACGGGGGGAACACACTCACTAAGAGGGCTTTTGGGAGGATGAGCACAGTGCCTGACACTCGGTAGGTATTACATCCACAGAGCTGTTGGTAAGAGTCTGAACGACTGATGCAGGCAGCCTATGGAGCTGGCTTGCCCATTGTAGGGCCAGAGACCTTAGTGGGACCCCTTGCAGAGACACTGAAGATGTGGCTTCAGAACTAAGACCACATCCCCAGGACAACTGGAAGAGACCTGCTTTCTCCAGGGCCTTCTCCCATCACCAGTGAAAAACTCTGGCCACATTACAGAAAAAAAGCAATCTGACCTTCATTCGACTTTGCTTAATTCCTTCTACGATCTGTTCCATCTGACGTAAAAACTGGTCCCGGGAAGCAGAGGAGGCCATGGCTCTGAAAGAAAGACCAGCAGAGGTATGACCAGCAAACAGGATTCAAGAAAAGGGTAGGAATTGAGGAGTCAGTCCGGATAATGCCCCAGGAGGCAGACAGGCCGTTGCAATGCAGGAAGG
>SJYS01001832.1:68219-103700 GCA_006410695.1 Philantomba maxwellii | reverse complement strand
TACTTTGTCAACAAAGATCCATCCAGTCAAGTCTATGGTTTTTTCATTAGTCATGTATGGATGTGAGAGTTGGACTAAAAAAAAGCCGAGCACTGAAGAATTGATGCTTTTGTACTGTGGTGTTGGAGAAGACTCTTGCGAGTCCCTTGGACTGCAAGGAGATCCAACCAGTCCATCCTAAAGGAAATCAGTCCTGGGTGTTCACTGGAAGGACGGATGTTGAAGCTGAAACTTTGGCCACCTGATGCAAAGAGCTGACTCATTTGAAAAGACCCTGATATTGGGAAAGATTGAAGGCAGGAGGAGAAGGGGACGACAGAGGATGGGATGGCTGGATGGCATCACCAACTCACTGGACATGAGTTTGGGTAAACTCCAGGAGTTGGTGATGGACAGGGAGGCCTGGTATGCTGCAGTTCATGGGGCCACAACGAGTCAGACACGCCTGAGTGACTGAACTGAACTTTGTCAAAAATAAGGTACCCACAGGTGCATGGGTTTATTTCTGGGTTTTCTATCTGGTTCCATTGGTCTGTATTTCTATTTTTGTTCTAGTATCATACTGTCTTAATGACTGTAGCTTTGTAGTATAATCTGGTCAGGAAGGTTGATTCCTCCAGCTCCTTTCTTCTTTCTCAAGACTGCTTTGGCTATTTGGGATATTTTGTGTTTCCATATGAATTGTGAAATTTTTTGTTCTAGTTCTGTGAAAAATGCTTTTGGTAATTTGATAGGGATAGCATTGAATCTGTAGATTGCATTTGGTGATATGCTATTTTCACAATATTGATTCTTCCTATCCAGGAACATGGAATATTTCTCCATCTATTTATGTCGTTTTTGATTTTTTTCATTGGTGTCTAATAATTTTCTGTGTACAGTTCTTTTGTCTCCTTAGGTAAGTTTATTCCTAGATACTTTATTCTTTTTGTTGCAATGGTGAATGGGATGGAGTCCTTAATTTCTCTGATTTTTCATTGCTAGTATATAGAAATGGAAGTGATTTCTGTGTATTANTTGATTCTTCCTATCCAGGAACATGGAATATTTCTCCATCTATTTATGTCGTTTTTGATTTTTTTCATTGGTGTCTAATAATTTTCTGTGTACAGTTCTTTTGTCTCCTTAGGTAAGTTTATTCCTAGATACTTTATTCTTTTTGTTGCAATGGTGAATGGGATGGAGTCCTTAATTTCTCTGATTTTTCATTGCTAGTATATAGAAATGGAAGTGATTTCTGTGTATTAATTTTGTATCCTGCAACTTTGCTAAATTCACTGATTAGCTCTAATAATTTTCTGATACCATCTTTAGGGTTTTCTATATACAGTATCATGTCATCTGCAAACAGTGAGAGGTTTATTTCTTCTTTTCCAATCTGGATTCCTTTTATTTCTTTTTCTTCTCTGATTACTGTTGCTAGGACTTCCAGAACTATGTTACATAATAGCAGTGAAAGTGGACACTTGTCTTGTTCCTGATCTTAGGGGGAATGCTTTTAGTTTTTCACCATTGAGAATACTGTTTGCTGTAGGCTTATCATATATGGCCTTTAGTATGTTGAGGTAGTTTCCTTCTATGCCCATTTTTTGAAGAGTTTTAATCATAAGTGGGTGCTGAATTTTGTCAAAGGGTTTTTCTGCTTCTATTGATGTTATCATATGGTTTCTATCTTTCAAATTGTTAATATAGTGTATCACATTGATTGCGGAGAAGGAAATGGCAACTCCCTCTAGTACTCCTGCCTGGAAAATTCCATGGTTGGAGGAGCCTGGTAGGCTACAGTCCATAGGGCTGCAAAGAGTTGGACACTACTGAGCAACTTGACTTTCTTTCTTTCTATAGTTCCTTTTGGAGAAGGAAATGGCAACCCACTCAAGTGTTCTTGCCTGGAGAATCCCATGGACAGAGGGGCCTGGTGGGCTACAGTCTATGGGGTTGCAAAGAGTCGGACATGACTAAGCAACTAACACACACACACACACACATCACATTGACTGATTTGCATATATTGAAGAATCCTTGCATTCCTGGAGTAAACCCAACTTGATCATGGTGTAGATCTTTTTTCTTCCCTTGTATGTCTTGACTATATAAGTCTGTTTAACATTTGTTGTAAAGCTGGTTTGGTGGTACTGAATTCTCTTAACTTTTGCTTATCTGAAAAGCTTTTTATTTCTCCATCAATTTTGTTTGAACGATATCCTTGCTGGGTACTGTAAGCTTGGTTGTAGATGTTTCCCTTTCAATACTTTAAATATATCCTGCCATTCCCTTCTGGCCTGCAGAGTTTCTGCTGAAAGTTCAGCTATTAAGCTTATGGGGTTTCCCTTGTATTTTTTTCTTTGTGTTTAGACTTTGTTAGTTTGATTAGTATGTGTTTTGTCATGTTTCTCCTTGGCTTTATCCTGTATGGGACTCTTTGTGCCTCTTGGACTTGATTGACTATTTCCTTTTCCATGTTAGGGAAATTTTCAACTATAATCTCTTCAAAAATTTTCTCATACCCTTTCTCTCTTCTTCTTCTGGGACCCCTATAATTCGAATGTTGGTGCATTTGATATTGTCTCAGAGGTCTCTGAGACTATCCTCAGTTCTTTTCATTCTTTTTATTTTATTCTGCTCTTCAGAAGTTATTTCCACCATTTTATCTTCCAGCTCAATGATTTGTTCTTCTGCTTCAGATATTCTGTTATTGATTCCTTCTAGAGTATTTTTAATTTCAGTAATTACGTTGTTTGTCTCTGCGTCTTTATTCTTTTAATTCTTCTTGGTCTTTGTTAATTGATTCTTGAATTTTCCCCATTTTGTTTTCAAGGTTTTTGATCATCTTTACTATCATTATTCTGAATTCTTTTTCAGGTAGTTTGCCTATTTCCTCTTCATTTATTTAGACTTCTGTGTTTCTAGTTTGTTCCTTCATTTGTATAGTATTTCTCTGCGTTTTCATTCTTTTTTTTTTTTTTAACTGACAGTGTTTGAGGTCTTCTTTTCCCAGGCTTGAATTCTTTCTTCCTTTTGGTTTCTGCCCTCCTATTGGTCCAGTGCTTTGTGTAAGCTTTGTATAGGGTGAGATTTGTGCTGAGTTTTTGTTTGTTTTTCCTCTGATGGGTAACACTGAGTGAGGTGGTAATCCTGTCTGATGATTTGGTTTGTATTTTTGCTTTGTTTGTTGTTTAGATGAGGCGTCCTGCACATGGTGCTACTGGTGGTTGGGTAATGCTGGGTCTTGTATTCAAGTGGTTCCCTTTGTGTGAGTTCTCATTATTTGATAATCCCTAGGGTTAGTTCTCCGGTTGTCCAGGGTCTTGGAGTCAGTGCTCCCACTCCAAAGGCTCAGGGCTTGATCTCTCTCCAAACACCAGCCTAGATCCAATCTACCAAGAGGAATTTCACCCAAAATGAAAGGGCCTTTACTTGAGTTCCAAAAGTCAGTGCAGGGGAACACAATGGAGATCTCTGACTCAGCAGAAACCGCCGCCCTGCCCCCAGCCTGAGCCACAAGACCTTAGAAGGTAAACAGAAATACTGAGAGCTTGGAGTCTTGGAAGAGCTTGGAAACTAAAGCTCAAAATATATTTGATTCAGTGTTTAGTACCAAAAGTGACTTGACAGCCACTGAGGATTTTATCAAGATTTTCTGCCTTGGATGTTTTCCAGACTGTTATACAAAGATGGGTCCATGACTTGGCACCCTTTAAGCCAGGACTGTGGAGTGTGCACAGAGACAGTAGCAGGGGTTCCACTAAGCTTCCCATCTAATCCAAAAGGACTGGAGTCACAGAACAGTGTAAAGAAAGCAGATGTGTCCAGATGCAACATGGGCATCTTTAGAAAGAATTTTTAAAAATTCCTCTAATTTGTTATCCTCATGCCTGCCTTCTCAAACATTCTGACAATAACTGATGAGGCCAGTCCAGGTCAGAATCACAAAGCTTTGCCAGGTTCATAACAAGTCAGGGAACTAAGTGCTGCATACTGCTAGAGAAACCACCATTTTAAAAGTGCAAATTTCATGTGAAATTTAAAAAATAAAAAAATAGGGACTGCCTTGGCTTCAGAAATGTCTCTGAAGATCAGTCCCATTTCCACATGGTCCAGAAAGTACTAGGACCTCACAGGGACAGCTCTTGCCTGAGCACCAAAGTCACAGGGAGGAGAGCTTTCAGACCCGGATGAGGACTCGCTTTCTGTAGAAACAGAGACAGAAATAGAAAGACCTACACTCCCCTCATGCCAGAGCTGGCGTCTTGTGTATTTGCTTTTCTCGCCTGGTTTCCTAAGTAATTGGAAGTGGTGGGTAAGCTATGCTGTGATGCTGATGAAGGACAGCGCCATTGCAATCTGGGTTAGGAAATGGATCATGGGGTCAAAACAGACTTGCAGCCCTCTTTTCCTCCAGAGACTCCCTCCCCCATTCTACCAGGAGATCTCTGGCAATTCTGAACAACAAATTAAACCCTCTGTAGTCGTGTCATTTCACAGAAAGAGACCTTCTCACTCTCAAGGAATCCAGTGTTCTGCTACTTTCTCCAGCCTGTGGCTTGGGGAGCAGGAGTCATCTACCATGAATGAGCTTCTGTGCTCTTCACATGGCCACCCTGCTTGCCAGGCCCTCTGTCCTCAGGAAGCTTTCCTGACCCTTGCAGCTCATGGCAATCTTCCCCTCAACCCAAGACCCTGATGGTTTAGAACATGGTAGCATGGATAAACATGGCTTGAGACGTGCTACTGTGTGACTGTCCTTTGTCCAGATGGACCTGAGCCCTGATAAAGAGATGGTGACCCTTCCACACGGACTGATAATGTGAGGGTGCAGGTCAACAATTCCCAACAAGACCCATGGAGGAAGGAAATCTGCTCACCTCTGTCAGGGTTTTCTTTTTTCCTTCGTATTTGGCTTGTAGGTCAGTACGACTTGCCTGAAGCTGTAAATGAA
This sequence comes from Philantomba maxwellii, assembly GCA_006410695.1. Lineage (NCBI taxonomy): Eukaryota > Metazoa > Chordata > Mammalia > Artiodactyla > Bovidae > Philantomba > Philantomba maxwellii. The sequence continues at coordinate 98,761 of SJYS01001832.1, read as the reverse complement.
AGATAAAAGACATTTGCTCTCATTTGATTCTCACAACAGCACAGATACTGGCGGTATCCATGTTTCACAGATGAGAAAATGGGAGCTCAGAAAGATTTAAGCTGAGCAAATGTGGACATTTTAGATTCAATTAGCACCAACCATGTGTCAGGTGATGTACTAGCTATTCTGCATGAATCCTAACAATGAATTCTTACATTCAATGGAAGAAGACATTATTCTTATTTAACAAATGAGAAAGTAAAGATTCAGAAGAGGTAAATCATTAAAGTTTCATAGTTGATAACTGATAAAGCTTAGATTCAAATTCAGGTCTGAGTTTACTATATGGCCACAATCAATTCAGTTAATGGACATGCTGGTTCATAGGATACAAATTGCACAGAAGTACTCAAGATTCTAACATAGAATTTGTGTGTGCATGCTCAGTTGCTCACTGTGCGACTCTTTGCAACGCCATGAACTGCAGCCCACCAGGCTCCTCTGTCCATGGGATTTCCCAGGCAAGAATACTGGAGTGAGTTACCATTTCATACTTCAGGGGATTTTCTCAACCCAGAGATTGAATCCGCCTCTCTCACGTCTCCTGCATTGGCAGGGGGATTCTTTACCACTGTGCCACCTGGGAAGTCCTAGCATAAAATCTGACAGGAAGGCAAATAATGTCAGATTGCAGAAAGGAGTCAGGACTTCAATGAAGAAAAAGAATGTGAATTACATTTACTGCTCAAAATCACACAATCATAAACTTACATCTCAAAAATGTCATTTCCCTTTTCTTTACCACAAAAGGTGTATCCCATGTTGTCTATGAACTTTTACAGATATCTGAAAACATTCTATTCAAAGCTCAAAGGGTTTGTACATTTATACTTTTGAAAAGGGGATGTGGTAGAAAACTAATTAGACTCATCAAACACTTCAGTTGTTACTTGCATACAAATTAACAATGAGAAATCATATCTTATATCTCAATAATTATTTCAAAATAACTCAGCCCATTAAAAAAATATATATTTGTTTACTTACTGGCCACACCATGCCGCCTGTGAGACTATTAGTTCCCCAACCAGAGACTGAACCCAGGCCCCAGAAGATAGAGCAAGGAGTCCTACCCACAGGACTTCCAGGGAACTTTCAACTCGGCCCATGTTTGAGCCTGTAAGTGACCTATTAGAATTACATGATCTACAGATGTAGTTAGAATTAACTACATCTAACTAGCATAAAATTTGACAGGAAGGCAAATAATGTCAGATTGGAGAAAGGAGTCAGGACTTCAGTGAAGAGAAAGAAGGTGAATTACATTTACTGCTCAAAATCACACAATCATAAACTTACATCTCAAAAATGTCATTTCCCTTTTCTTTACCAAAAAAGGTGTATCCCATGCTGTCTATGAACTTTTACAGATATCTGAAAACATTCTATTCAAAGCTCAAAGGGTTTGTACATTTATACTTTTGAAAAGGGGATGTGGTAGAAAACTAATTAGACTCATCAAACACTTCAGTTGTTACTTGCATACAAATTAACAATGAGAAATCATATCTTATATCTCAATAATTATTTCAAAATAACTCAGCCCATTAAAAAAATATATATTTGTTTACTTACTGGCCACACCATGCCGCCTGTGAGACTATTAGTTCCCCAACCAGAGACTGAACCCAGGCCCCAGAAGATAGAGCAAGGAGTCCTACCCACAGGACTTCCAGGGAACTTTCAACTCGGCCCATGTTTGAGCCTGTAAGTGACCTATTAGAATTACATGATCTACAGATGTAGTTAGAATTAACTACATCTAACTAGCATAAAATTTGACAGGAAGGCAAATAATGTCAGATTGGAGAAAGGAGTCAGGACTTCAGTGAAGAGAAAGAAGGTGAATTACATTTACTGCTCAAAATCACACAATCATAAACTTACATCTCAAAAATGTCATTTCCCTTTTCTTTACCAAAAAAGGTGTATCCCATGCTGTCTATGAACTTTTACAGATATCTGAAAACATTCTATTCAAAGCTCAAAGGGTTTGTACATTTATACTTTTGAAAAGGGGATGTGGTAGAAAACTAATTAGACTCATCAAACACTTCAGTTGTTACTTGCATACAAATTAACAATGAGAAATCATATCTTATATCTCAATAATTATTTCAAAATAACTCAGCCCATTAAAAAAATATATATTTGTTTACTTACTGGCCACACCATGCCGCCTGTGAGACTATTAGTTCCCCAACCAGAGACTGAACCCAGGCCCCAGAAGATAGAGCAAGGAGTCCTACCCACAGGACTTCCAGGGAACTTTCAACTCGGCCCATGTTTGAGCCTGTAAGTGACCTATTAGAATTACATGATCTACAGATGTAGTTAGAATTAACTACATCTAACTAGCATAAAATTTGACAGGAAGGCAAATAATGTCAGATTGGAGAAAGGAGTCAGGACTTCAGTGAAGAGAAAGAAGGTGAATTACATTTACTGCTCAAAATCACACAATCATAAACTTACATCTCAAAAATGTCATTTCCCTTTTCTTTACCAAAAAAGGTGTATCCCATGCTGTCTATGAACTTTTACAGATATCTGAAAACATTCTATTCAAAGCTCAAAGGGTTTGTACATTTATACTTTTGAAAAGGGGATGTGGTAGAAAACTAATTAGACTCATCAAACACTTCAGTTGTTACTTGCATACAAATTAACAATGAGAAATCATATCTTATATCTCAATAATTATTTCAAAATAACTCAGCCCATTAAAAAAATATATATTTGTTTACTTACTGGCCACACCATGCCGCCTGTGAGACTATTAGTTCCCCAACCAGAGACTGAACCCAGGCCCCAGAAGATAGAGCAAGGAGTCCTACCCACAGGACTTCCAGGGAACTTTCAACTCGGCCCATGTTTGAGCCTGTAAGTGACCTATTAGAATTACATGATCTACAGATGTAGTTAGAATTAACTACATCTAACTAGCATAAAATTTGACAGGAAGGCAAATAATGTCAGATTGGAGAAAGGAGTCAGGACTTCAGTGAAGAGAAAGAAGGTGAATTACATTTACTGCTCAAAATCACACAATCATAAACTTACATCTCAAAAATGTCATTTCCCTTTTCTTTACCAAAAAAGGTGTATCCCATGCTGTCTATGAACTTTTACAGATATCTGAAAACATTCTATTCAAAGCTCAAAGGGTTTGTACATTTATACTTTTGAAAAGGGGATGTGGTAGAAAACTAATTAGACTCATCAAACACTTCAGTTGTTACTTGCATACAAATTAACAATGAGAAATCATATCTTATATCTCAATAATTATTTCAAAATAACTCAGCCCATTAAAAAAATATATATTTGTTTACTTACTGGCCACACCATGCCGCCTGTGAGACTATTAGTTCCCCAACCAGAGACTGAACCCAGGCCCCAGAAGATAGAGCAAGGAGTCCTACCCACAGGACTTCCAGGGAACTTTCAACTCGGCCCATGTTTGAGCCTGTAAGTGACCTATTAGAATTACATGATCTACAGATGTAGTTAGAATTAACTACATCTAACTAGCATAAAATTTGACAGGAAGGCAAATAATGTCAGATTGGAGAAAGGAGTCAGGACTTCAGTGAAGAGAAAGAAGGTGAATTACATTTACTGCTCAAAATCACACAATCATAAACTTACATCTCAAAAATGTCATTTCCCTTTTCTTTACCAAAAAAGGTGTATCCCATGCTGTCTATGAACTTTTACAGATATCTGAAAACATTCTATTCAAAGCTCAAAGGGTTTGTACATTTATACTTTTGAAAAGGGGATGTGGTAGAAAACTAATTAGACTCATCAAACACTTCAGTTGTTACTTGCATACAAATTAACAATGAGAAATCATATCTTATATCTCAATAATTATTTCAAAATAACTCAGCCCATTAAAAAAATATATATTTGTTTACTTACTGGCCACACCATGCCGCCTGTGAGACTATTAGTTCCCCAACCAGAGACTGAACCCAGGCCCCAGAAGATAGAGCAAGGAGTCCTACCCACAGGACTTCCAGGGAACTTTCAACTCGGCCCATGTTTGAGCCTGTAAGTGACCTATTAGAATTACATGATCTACAGATGTAGTTAGAATTAACTACATCTAACTAGCATAAAATTTGACAGGAAGGCAAATAATGTCAGATTGGAGAAAGGAGTCAGGACTTCAGTGAAGAGAAAGAAGGTGAATTACATTTACTGCTCAAAATCACACAATCATAAACTTACATCTCAAAAATGTCATTTCCCTTTTCTTTACCAAAAAAGGTGTATCCCATGCTGTCTATGAACTTTTACAGATATCTGAAAACATTCTATTCAAAGCTCAAAGGGTTTGTACATTTATACTTTTGAAAAGGGGATGTGGTAGAAAACTAATTAGACTCATCAAACACTTCAGTTGTTACTTGCATACAAATTAACAATGAGAAATCATATCTTATATCTCAATAATTATTTCAAAATAACTCAGCCCATTAAAAAAATATATATTTGTTTACTTACTGGCCACACCATGCCGCCTGTGAGACTATTAGTTCCCCAACCAGAGACTGAACCCAGGCCCCAGAAGATAGAGCAAGGAGTCCTACCCACAGGACTTCCAGGGAACTTTCAACTCGGCCCATGTTTGAGCCTGTAAGTGACCTATTAGAATTACATGATCTACAGATGTAGTTAGAATTAACTACATCTAACTAGCATAAAATTTGACAGGAAGGCAAATAATGTCAGATTGGAGAAAGGAGTCAGGACTTCAGTGAAGAGAAAGAAGGTGAATTACATTTACTGCTCAAAATCACACAATCATAAACTTACATCTCAAAAATGTCATTTCCCTTTTCTTTACCAAAAAAGGTGTATCCCATGCTGTCTATGAACTTTTACAGATATCTGAAAACATTCTATTCAAAGCTCAAAGGGTTTGTACATTTATACTTTTGAAAAGGGGATGTGGTAGAAAACTAATTAGACTCATCAAACACTTCAGTTGTTACTTGCATACAAATTAACAATGAGAAATCATATCTTATATCTCAATAATTATTTCAAAATAACTCAGCCCATTAAAAAAATATATATTTGTTTACTTACTGGCCACACCATGCCGCCTGTGAGACTATTAGTTCCCCAACCAGAGACTGAACCCAGGCCCCAGAAGATAGAGCAAGGAGTCCTACCCACAGGACTTCCAGGGAACTTTCAACTCGGCCCATGTTTGAGCCTGTAAGTGACCTATTAGAATTACATGATCTACAGATGTAGTTAGAATTAACTACATCTAACTAGCATAAAATTTGACAGGAAGGCAAATAATGTCAGATTGGAGAAAGGAGTCAGGACTTCAGTGAAGAGAAAGAAGGTGAATTACATTTACTGCTCAAAATCACACAATCATAAACTTACATCTCAAAAATGTCATTTCCCTTTTCTTTACCAAAAAAGGTGTATCCCATGCTGTCTATGAACTTTTACAGATATCTGAAAACATTCTATTCAAAGCTCAAAGGGTTTGTACATTTATACTTTTGAAAAGGGGATGTGGTAGAAAACTAATTAGACTCATCAAACACTTCAGTTGTTACTTGCATACAAATTAACAATGAGAAATCATATCTTATATCTCAATAATTATTTCAAAATAACTCAGCCCATTAAAAAAATATATATTTGTTTACTTACTGGCCACACCATGCCGCCTGTGAGACTATTAGTTCCCCAACCAGAGACTGAACCCAGGCCCCAGAAGATAGAGCAAGGAGTCCTACCCACAGGACTTCCAGGGAACTTTCAACTCGGCCCATGTTTGAGCCTGTAAGTGACCTATTAGAATTACATGATCTACAGATGTAGTTAGAATTAACTACATCTAACTAGCATAAAATTTGACAGGAAGGCAAATAATGTCAGATTGGAGAAAGGAGTCAGGACTTCAGTGAAGAGAAAGAAGGTGAATTACATTTACTGCTCAAAATCACACAATCATAAACTTACATCTCAAAAATGTCATTTCCCTTTTCTTTACCAAAAAAGGTGTATCCCATGCTGTCTATGAACTTTTACAGATATCTGAAAACATTCTATTCAAAGCTCAAAGGGTTTGTACATTTATACTTTTGAAAAGGGGATGTGGTAGAAAACTAATTAGACTCATCAAACACTTCAGTTGTTACTTGCATACAAATTAACAATGAGAAATCATATCTTATATCTCAATAATTATTTCAAAATAACTCAGCCCATTAAAAAAATATATATTTGTTTACTTACTGGCCACACCATGCCGCCTGTGAGACTATTAGTTCCCCAACCAGAGACTGAACCCAGGCCCCAGAAGATAGAGCAAGGAGTCCTACCCACAGGACTTCCAGGGAACTTTCAACTCGGCCCATGTTTGAGCCTGTAAGTGACCTATTAGAATTACATGATCTACAGATGTAGTTAGAATTAACTACATCTAACTAGCATAAAATTTGACAGGAAGGCAAATAATGTCAGATTGGAGAAAGGAGTCAGGACTTCAGTGAAGAGAAAGAAGGTGAATTACATTTACTGCTCAAAATCACACAATCATAAACTTACATCTCAAAAATGTCATTTCCCTTTTCTTTACCAAAAAAGGTGTATCCCATGCTGTCTATGAACTTTTACAGATATCTGAAAACATTCTATTCAAAGCTCAAAGGGTTTGTACATTTATACTTTTGAAAAGGGGATGTGGTAGAAAACTAATTAGACTCATCAAACACTTCAGTTGTTACTTACATACAAATTAACAATGAGAAATCATATCTTATATCTCAATAATTATTTCAAAATAACTCAGCCCATTAAAAAAATATATATTTGTTTACTTACTGGCCACACCATGCCGCCTGTGAGACTATTAGTTCCCCAACCAGAGACTGAACCCAGGCCCCAGAAGATAGAGCAAGGAGTCCTACCCACAGGACTTCCAGGGAACTTTCAACTCGGCCCATGTTTGAGCCTGTAAGTGACCTATTAGAATTACATGATCTACAGATGTAGTTAGAATTAACTACATCTAACTAGCATAAAATGTGACAGGAAGGCAAATAATGTCAGATTGGAGAAAGGAGTCAGGACTTCAATGAAGAGAAAGAAGGTGAATTACATTTACTGCTCAAAATCACACAATCATAAACTTACATCTCAAAAATGTCATTTCCCTTTTCTTTACCAAAAAAGGTGTATCCCATGCTGTCTATGAACTTTTACAGATATCTGAAAACATTCTATTCAAAGCTCAAAGGGTTTGTACATTTATACTTTTGAAAAGGGGATGTGGTAGAAAACTAATTAGACTCATCAAACACTTCAGTTGTTACTTACATACAAATTAACAATGAGAAATCATATCTTATATCTCAATAATTATTTCAAAATAACTCAGCCCATTAAAAAAATATATATTTGTTTACTTACTGGCCACACCATGCCGCCTGTGAGACTATTAGTTCCCCAACCAGAGACTGAACCCAGGCCCCAGAAGATAGAGCAAGGAGTCCTACCCACAGGACTTCCAGGGAACTTTCAACTCGGCCCATGTTTGAGCCTGTAAGTGACCTATTAGAATTACATGATCTACAGATGTAGTTAGAATTAACTACATCTAACTAGCATAAAATGTGACAGGAAGGCAAATAATGTCAGATTGGAGAAAGGAGTCAGGACTTCAATGAAGAGAAAGAAGGTGAATTACATTTACTGCTCAAAATCACACAATCATAAACTTACATCTCAAAAATGTCATTTCCCTTTTCTTTACCAAAAAAGGTGTATCCCATGCTGTCTATGAACTTTTACAGATATCTGAAAACATTCTATTCAAAGCTCAAAGGGTTTGTACATTTATACTTTTGAAAAGGGGATGTGGTAGAAAACTAATTAGACTCATCAAACACTTCAGTTGTTACTTACATACAAATTAACAATGAGAAATCATATCTTATATCTCAATAATTATTTCAAAATAACTCAGCCCATTAAAAAAATATATATTTGTTTACTTACTGGCCACACCATGCCGCCTGTGAGACTATTAGTTCCCCAACCAGAGACTGAACCCAGGCCCCAGAAGATAGAGCAAGGAGTCCTACCCACAGGACTTCCAGGGAACTTTCAACTCGGCCCATGTTTGAGCCTGTAAGTGACCTATTAGAATTACATGATCTACAGATGTAGTTAGAATTAACTACATCTAACTAGCATAAAATGTGACAGGAAGGCAAATAATGTCAGATTGGAGAAAGGAGTCAGGACTTCAATGAAGAGAAAGAAGGTGAATTACATTTACTGCTCAAAATCACACAATCATAAACTTACATCTCAAAAATGTCATTTCCCTTTTCTTTACCAAAAAAGGTGTATCCCATGCTGTCTATGAACTTTTACAGATATCTGAAAACATTCTATTCAAAGCTCAAAGGGTTTGTACATTTATACTTTTGAAAAGGGGATGTGGTAGAAAACTAATTAGACTCATCAAACACTTCAGTTGTTACTTACATACAAATTAACAATGAGAAATCATATCTTATATCTCAATAATTATTTCAAAATAACTCAGCCCATTAAAAAAATATATATTTGTTTACTTACTGGCCACACCATGCCGCCTGTGAGACTATTAGTTCCCCAACCAGAGACTGAACCCAGGCCCCAGAAGATAGAGCAAGGAGTCCTACCCACAGGACTTCCAGGGAACTTTCAACTCGGCCCATGTTTGAGCCTGTAAGTGACCTATTAGAATTACATGATCTACAGATGTAGTTAGAATTAACTACATCTAACTAGCATAAAATGTGACAGGAAGGCAAATAATGTCAGATTGGAGAAAGGAGTCAGGACTTCAATGAAGAGAAAGAAGGTGAATTACATTTACTGCTCAAAATCACACAATCATAAACTTACATCTCAAAAATGTCATTTCCCTTTTCTTTACCAAAAAAGGTGTATCCCATGCTGTCTATGAACTTTTACAGATATCTGAAAACATTCTATTCAAAGCTCAAAGGGTTTGTACATTTATACTTTTGAAAAGGGGATGTGGTAGAAAACTAATTAGACTCATCAAACACTTCAGTTGTTACTTACATACAAATTAACAATGAGAAATCATATCTTATATCTCAATAATTATTTCAAAATAACTCAGCCCATTAAAAAAATATATATTTGTTTACTTACTGGCCACACCATGCCGCCTGTGAGACTATTAGTTCCCCAACCAGAGACTGAACCCAGGCCCCAGAAGATAGAGCAAGGAGTCCTACCCACAGGACTTCCAGGGAACTTTCAACTCGGCCCATGTTTGAGCCTGTAAGTGACCTATTAGAATTACATGATCTACAGATGTAGTTAGAATTAACTACATCTAACTAGCATAAAATGTGACAGGAAGGCAAATAATGTCAGATTGGAGAAAGGAGTCAGGACTTCAATGAAGAGAAAGAAGGTGAATTACATTTACTGCTCAAAATCACACAATCATAAACTTACATCTCAAAAATGTCATTTCCCTTTTCTTTACCAAAAAAGGTGTATCCCATGCTGTCTATGAACTTTTACAGATATCTGAAAACATTCTATTCAAAGCTCAAAGGGTTTGTACATTTATACTTTTGAAAAGGGGATGTGGTAGAAAACTAATTAGACTCATCAAACACTTCAGTTGTTACTTACATACAAATTAACAATGAGAAATCATATCTTATATCTCAATAATTATTTCAAAATAACTCAGCCCATTAAAAAAATATATATTTGTTTACTTACTGGCCACACCATGCCGCCTGTGAGACTATTAGTTCCCCAACCAGAGACTGAACCCAGGCCCCAGAAGATAGAGCAAGGAGTCCTACCCACAGGACTTCCAGGGAACTTTCAACTCGGCCCATGTTTGAGCCTGTAAGTGACCTATTAGAATTACATGATCTACAGATGTAGTTAGAATTAACTACATCTAACTAGCATAAAATGTGACAGGAAGGCAAATAATGTCAGATTGGAGAAAGGAGTCAGGACTTCAATGAAGAGAAAGAAGGTGAATTACATTTACTGCTCAAAATCACACAATCATAAACTTACATCTCAAAAATGTCATTTCCCTTTTCTTTACCAAAAAAGGTGTATCCCATGCTGTCTATGAACTTTTACAGATATCTGAAAACATTCTATTCAAAGCTCAAAGGGTTTGTACATTTATACTTTTGAAAAGGGGATGTGGTAGAAAACTAATTAGACTCATCAAACACTTCAGTTGTTACTTACATACAAATTAACAATGAGAAATCATATCTTATATCTCAATAATTATTTCAAAATAACTCAGCCCATTAAAAAAATATATATTTGTTTACTTACTGGCCACACCATGCCGCCTGTGAGACTATTAGTTCCCCAACCAGAGACTGAACCCAGGCCCCAGAAGATAGAGCAAGGAGTCCTACCCACAGGACTTCCAGGGAACTTTCAACTCGGCCCATGTTTGAGCCTGTAAGTGACCTATTAGAATTACATGATCTACAGATGTAGTTAGAATTAACTACATCTAACTAGCATAAAATGTGACAGGAAGGCAAATAATGTCAGATTGGAGAAAGGAGTCAGGACTTCAATGAAGAGAAAGAAGGTGAATTACATTTACTGCTCAAAATCACACAATCATAAACTTACATCTCAAAAATGTCATTTCCCTTTTCTTTACCAAAAAAGGTGTATCCCATGCTGTCTATGAACTTTTACAGATATCTGAAAACATTCTATTCAAAGCTCAAAGGGTTTGTACATTTATACTTTTGAAAAGGGGATGTGGTAGAAAACTAATTAGACTCATCAAACACTTCAGTTGTTACTTACATACAAATTAACAATGAGAAATCATATCTTATATCTCAATAATTATTTCAAAATAACTCAGCCCATTAAAAAAATATATATTTGTTTACTTACTGGCCACACCATGCCGCCTGTGAGACTATTAGTTCCCCAACCAGAGACTGAACCCAGGCCCCAGAAGATAGAGCAAGGAGTCCTACCCACAGGACTTCCAGGGAACTTTCAACTCGGCCCATGTTTGAGCCTGTAAGTGACCTATTAGAATTACATGATCTACAGATGTAGTTAGAATTAACTACATCTAACTAGCATAAAATGTGACAGGAAGGCAAATAATGTCAGATTGGAGAAAGGAGTCAGGACTTCAATGAAGAGAAAGAAGGTGAATTACATTTACTGCTCAAAATCACACAATCATAAACTTACATCTCAAAAATGTCATTTCCCTTTTCTTTACCAAAAAAGGTGTATCCCATGCTGTCTATGAACTTTTACAGATATCTGAAAACATTCTATTCAAAGCTCAAAGGGTTTGTACATTTATACTTTTGAAAAGGGGATGTGGTAGAAAACTAATTAGACTCATCAAACACTTCAGTTGTTACTTACATACAAATTAACAATGAGAAATCATATCTTATATCTCAATAATTATTTCAAAATAACTCAGCCCATTAAAAAAATATATATTTGTTTACTTACTGGCCACACCATGCCGCCTGTGAGACTATTAGTTCCCCAACCAGAGACTGAACCCAGGCCCCAGAAGATAGAGCAAGGAGTCCTACCCACAGGACTTCCAGGGAACTTTCAACTCGGCCCATGTTTGAGCCTGTAAGTGACCTATTAGAATTACATGATCTACAGATGTAGTTAGAATTAACTACATCTAACTAGCATAAAATGTGACAGGAAGGCAAATAATGTCAGATTGGAGAAAGGAGTCAGGACTTCAATGAAGAGAAAGAAGGTGAATTACATTTACTGCTCAAAATCACACAATCATAAACTTACATCTCAAAAATGTCATTTCCCTTTTCTTTACCAAAAAAGGTGTATCCCATGCTGTCTATGAACTTTTACAGATATCTGAAAACATTCTATTCAAAGCTCAAAGGGTTTGTACATTTATACTTTTGAAAAGGGGATGTGGTAGAAAACTAATTAGACTCATCAAACACTTCAGTTGTTACTTACATACAAATTAACAATGAGAAATCATATCTTATATCTCAATAATTATTTCAAAATAACTCAGCCCATTAAAAAAATATATATTTGTTTACTTACTGGCCACACCATGCCGCCTGTGAGACTATTAGTTCCCCAACCAGAGACTGAACCCAGGCCCCAGAAGATAGAGCAAGGAGTCCTACCCACAGGACTTCCAGGGAACTTTCAACTCGGCCCATGTTTGAGCCTGTAAGTGACCTATTAGAATTACATGATCTACAGATGTAGTTAGAATTAACTACATCTAACTAGCATAAAATGTGACAGGAAGGCAAATAATGTCAGATTGGAGAAAGGAGTCAGGACTTCAATGAAGAGAAAGAAGGTGAATTACATTTACTGCTCAAAATCACACAATCATAAACTTACATCTCAAAAATGTCATTTCCCTTTTCTTTACCAAAAAAGGTGTATCCCATGCTGTCTATGAACTTTTACAGATATCTGAAAACATTCTATTCAAAGCTCAAAGGGTTTGTACATTTATACTTTTGAAAAGGGGATGTGGTAGAAAACTAATTAGACTCATCAAACACTTCAGTTGTTACTTACATACAAATTAACAATGAGAAATCATATCTTATATCTCAATAATTATTTCAAAATAACTCAGCCCATTAAAAAAATATATATTTGTTTACTTACTGGCCACACCATGCCGCCTGTGAGACTATTAGTTCCCCAACCAGAGACTGAACCCAGGCCCCAGAAGATAGAGCAAGGAGTCCTACCCACAGGACTTCCAGGGAACTTTCAACTCGGCCCATGTTTGAGCCTGTAAGTGACCTATTAGAATTACATGATCTACAGATGTAGTTAGAATTAACTACATCTAACTAGCATAAAATGTGACAGGAAGGCAAATAATGTCAGATTGGAGAAAGGAGTCAGGACTTCAATGAAGAGAAAGAAGGTGAATTACATTTACTGCTCAAAATCACACAATCATAAACTTACATCTCAAAAATGTCATTTCCCTTTTCTTTACCAAAAAAGGTGTATCCCATGCTGTCTATGAACTTTTACAGATATCTGAAAACATTCTATTCAAAGCTCAAAGGGTTTGTACATTTATACTTTTGAAAAGGGGATGTGGTAGAAAACTAATTAGACTCATCAAACACTTCAGTTGTTACTTACATACAAATTAACAATGAGAAATCATATCTTATATCTCAATAATTATTTCAAAATAACTCAGCCCATTAAAAAAATATATATTTGTTTACTTACTGGCCACACCATGCCGCCTGTGAGACTATTAGTTCCCCAACCAGAGACTGAACCCAGGCCCCAGAAGATAGAGCAAGGAGTCCTACCCACAGGACTTCCAGGGAACTTTCAACTCGGCCCATGTTTGAGCCTGTAAGTGACCTATTAGAATTACATGATCTACAGATGTAGTTAGAATTAACTACATCTAACTAGCATAAAATGTGACAGGAAGGCAAATAATGTCAGATTGGAGAAAGGAGTCAGGACTTCAATGAAGAGAAAGAAGGTGAATTACATTTACTGCTCAAAATCACACAATCATAAACTTACATCTCAAAAATGTCATTTCCCTTTTCTTTACCAAAAAAGGTGTATCCCATGCTGTCTATGAACTTTTACAGATATCTGAAAACATTCTATTCAAAGCTCAAAGGGTTTGTACATTTATACTTTTGAAAAGGGGATGTGGTAGAAAACTAATTAGACTCATCAAACACTTCAGTTGTTACTTACATACAAATTAACAATGAGAAATCATATCTTATATCTCAATAATTATTTCAAAATAACTCAGCCCATTAAAAAAATATATATTTGTTTACTTACTGGCCACACCATGCCGCCTGTGAGACTATTAGTTCCCCAACCAGAGACTGAACCCAGGCCCCAGAAGATAGAGCAAGGAGTCCTACCCACAGGACTTCCAGGGAACTTTCAACTCGGCCCATGTTTGAGCCTGTAAGTGACCTATTAGAATTACATGATCTACAGATGTAGTTAGAATTAACTACATCTAACTAGCATAAAATGTGACAGGAAGGCAAATAATGTCAGATTGGAGAAAGGAGTCAGGACTTCAATGAAGAGAAAGAAGGTGAATTACATTTACTGCTCAAAATCACACAATCATAAACTTACATCTCAAAAATGTCATTTCCCTTTTCTTTACCAAAAAAGGTGTATCCCATGCTGTCTATGAACTTTTACAGATATCTGAAAACATTCTATTCAAAGCTCAAAGGGTTTGTACATTTATACTTTTGAAAAGGGGATGTGGTAGAAAACTAATTAGACTCATCAAACACTTCAGTTGTTACTTACATACAAATTAACAATGAGAAATCATATCTTATATCTCAATAATTATTTCAAAATAACTCAGCCCATTAAAAAAATATATATTTGTTTACTTACTGGCCACACCATGCCGCCTGTGAGACTATTAGTTCCCCAACCAGAGACTGAACCCAGGCCCCAGAAGATAGAGCAAGGAGTCCTACCCACAGGACTTCCAGGGAACTTTCAACTCGGCCCATGTTTGAGCCTGTAAGTGACCTATTAGAATTACATGATCTACAGATGTAGTTAGAATTAACTACATCTAACTAGCATAAAATGTGACAGGAAGGCAAATAATGTCAGATTGGAGAAAGGAGTCAGGACTTCAATGAAGAGAAAGAAGGTGAATTACATTTACTGCTCAAAATCACACAATCATAAACTTACATCTCAAAAATGTCATTTCCCTTTTCTTTACCAAAAAAGGTGTATCCCATGCTGTCTATGAACTTTTACAGATATCTGAAAACATTCTATTCAAAGCTCAAAGGGTTTGTACATTTATACTTTTGAAAAGGGGATGTGGTAGAAAACTAATTAGACTCATCAAACACTTCAGTTGTTACTTACATACAAATTAACAATGAGAAATCATATCTTATATCTCAATAATTATTTCAAAATAACTCAGCCCATTAAAAAAATATATATTTGTTTACTTACTGGCCACACCATGCCGCCTGTGAGACTATTAGTTCCCCAACCAGAGACTGAACCCAGGCCCCAGAAGATAGAGCAAGGAGTCCTACCCACAGGACTTCCAGGGAACTTTCAACTCGGCCCATGTTTGAGCCTGTAAGTGACCTATTAGAATTACATGATCTACAGATGTAGTTAGAATTAACTACATCTAACTAGCATAAAATGTGACAGGAAGGCAAATAATGTCAGATTGGAGAAAGGAGTCAGGACTTCAATGAAGAGAAAGAAGGTGAATTACATTTACTGCTCAAAATCACACAATCATAAACTTACATCTCAAAAATGTCATTTCCCTTTTCTTTACCAAAAAAGGTGTATCCCATGCTGTCTATGAACTTTTACAGATATCTGAAAACATTCTATTCAAAGCTCAAAGGGTTTGTACATTTATACTTTTGAAAAGGGGATGTGGTAGAAAACTAATTAGACTCATCAAACACTTCAGTTGTTACTTACATACAAATTAACAATGAGAAATCATATCTTATATCTCAATAATTATTTCAAAATAACTCAGCCCATTAAAAAAATATATATTTGTTTACTTACTGGCCACACCATGCCGCCTGTGAGACTATTAGTTCCCCAACCAGAGACTGAACCCAGGCCCCAGAAGATAGAGCAAGGAGTCCTACCCACAGGACTTCCAGGGAACTTTCAACTCGGCCCATGTTTGAGCCTGTAAGTGACCTATTAGAATTACATGATCTACAGATGTAGTTAGAATTAACTACATCTAACTAGCATAAAATGTGACAGGAAGGCAAATAATGTCAGATTGGAGAAANACATGGTGCTACTGGTGGTTGGGTAATGCTGGGTCTTGTATTCAAGTGGTTCCCTTTGTGTGAGTTCTCATTATTTGATAATCCCTAGGGTTAGTTCTCTGGTTGTCCAGGGTCTTGGAGTCAGTGCTCCCACTCCAAAGGCTCAGGGCTTGATCTCTCTCCAAACACCAGCCTAGATCCAATCTACCAAGAGGAATTTCACCCAGAATGAAAGGGCCTTTACTTGAGTTCCAAAAGTCAGTGCAGGGGAACACAATGGAGATCTCTGACTCAGCAGAAACCGCCGCCCTGCCCCCAGCCTGAGCCACAAGACCTTAGAAGGTAAACAGAAATACTGAGAGCTTGGAGTCTTGGAAGAGCTTGGAAACTAAAGCTCAAAATATATTTGATTCAGTGTTTAGTACCAAAAGTGACTTGACANAAAGTCAGTGCAGGGGAACACAATGGAGATCTCTGACTCAGCAGAAACCGCCGCCCTGCCCCCAGCCTGAGCCACAAGACCTTAGAAGGTAAACAGAAATACTGAGAGCTTGGAGTCTTGGAAGAGCTTGGAAACTAAAGCTCAAAATATATTTGATTCAGTGTTTAGTACCAAAAGTGACTTGACAGCCACTGAGGATTTTATCAAGATTTTCTGCCTTGGATGTTTTCCAGACTGTTATACAAAGATGGGTCCATGACTTGGCACCCTTTAAGCCAGGACTGTGGAGTGTGCACAGAGACAGTAGCAGGGGTTCCACTAAGCTTCCCATCTAATCCAAAAGGACTGGAGTCACAGAACAGTGTAAAGAAAGCAGATGTGTCCAGATGCAACATGGGCATCTTTAGAAAGAATTTTTAAAAATTCCTCTAATTTGTTATCCTCATGCCTGCCTTCTCAAACATTCTGACAATAACTGATGAGGCCAGTCCAGGTCAGAATCACAAAGCTTTGCCAGGTTCATAACAAGTCAGGGAACTAAGTGCTGCATACTGCTAGAGAAACCACCATTTTAAAAGTGCAAATTTCATGTGAAATTTAAAAAATAAAAAAATAGGGACTGCCTTGGCTTCACAAATGTCTCTGAAGATCAGTCCCATTTCCACATGGTCCAGAAAGTACTAGGACCTCACAGGGACAGCTCTTGCCTGAGCACCAAAGTCACAGGGAGGAGAGCTTTCAGACCCGGATGAGGACTCGCTTTCTGTAGAAACATGGACAGAAATAGAAAGACCTACACTCCCCTCATGCCAGAGCTGGCGTCTTGTGTATTTGCTTTTCTCGCCTGCTTTCCTAAGTAATTGGAAGTGGTGGGTAAGCTATGCTGTGATGCTGATGGAGGACAGCGCCACTGCAATCTGGGTTAGGAAATGGATCATGGGGTCAAAACAGACTTGCAGCCCTCTTTTCCTCCAGAGACTCCCTCCCCCATTCTACCAGGAGATCTCTGGCAATTCTGAACAACAAATTAAACCCTCTGTAGTCATGTCATTTCACAGAAAGAGACCTTCTCACTCTCAAGGAATCCAGTGTTCTGGTACTTTCTCCAGCCTGTGGCTTGGGGAGCAGGAGTCACTTACCGTGAATGAGCTTCTGTGCTCTTCACATGGCCGCCCTGCTTGCCAGGCCCTCTGTCCTCAGGAAGCTTTCCTGACCCTTGCAGCTCATGGCAATCTTCCCCTCCACCCAAGACCCTGATGGTTTAGAACATGGCAGCATGGATAAACATGGCTTGAGACGTGCTACTGTGTGACTGTCCTTTGTCCAGATGGACCTGAGCCCTGATAAAGAGATTGTGACCCTTCCACACAGACTGATAATGTGAGGGTGCAGGTCAACAATTCCCAACAAGACCCATGGAGGAAGGAAATCTGCTCACCTCTGTCAGGGTTTTCTTTTTTCCTTCGTATTTGGCTTGTAGGTCAGTACGACTTGCCTGAAGCTGTAAATGAAAGATAAAAGACATTTGCTCTCATTTGATTCTCACAACAGCACAGATACTGGCGGTATCCATGTTTCACAGATGAGAAAATGGGAGCTCAGAAAGATTTAAGCTGAGCAAATGTGGACATTTTAGATTCAATTAGCACCAACCATGTGTCAGGTGATGTACTAGCTATTCTGCATGAATCCTAACAATGAATTCTTACATTCAATGGAAGAAGACATTATTCTTATTTAACAAATGAGAAAGTAAAGATTCAGAAGAGGTAAATCATTAAAGTTTCATAGTTGATAACTGATAAAGCTTAGATTCAAATTCAGGTCTGAGTTTACTATATGGCCACAATCAATTCAGTTAATGGACATGCTGGTTCATAGGATACAAATTGCACAGAAGTACTCAAGATTCTAACATAGAATTTGTGTGTGCATGCTCAGTTGCTCACTGTGCGACTCTTTGCAACGCCATGAACTGCAGCCCACCAGGCTCCTCTGTCCATGGGATTTCCCAGGCAAGAATACTGGAGTGAGTTACCATTTCATACTTCAGGGGATTTTCTCAACCCAGAGATTGAATCCGCCTCTCTCACGTCTCCTGCATTGGCAGGGGGATTCTTTACCACTGTGCCACCTGGGAAGTCCTAGCATAAAATCTGACAGGAAGGCAAATAATGTCAGATTGCAGAAAGGAGTCAGGACTTCAATGAAGAAAAAGAATGTGAATTACATTTACTGCTCAAAATCACACAATCATAAACTTACATCTCAAAAATGTCATTTCCCTTTTCTTTACCAAAAAAGGTGTATCCCATGCTGTCTATGAACTTTTACAGATATCTGAAAACATTCTATTCAAAGCTACACCATCATTACTCCTAAATCGTGCTTACTCCTAAATCGTGCTTTGGGTTACCCGTCTTCATGACTGATGCGTTTCCAGCCAGGCCTCTCAGGAAGCCATCACAAGCAGAGGGCAGGAGAGATAAAGGCAGGGGAAGCTGGGAGCTTTGGCCTCTCACTTTGCAAAGGGAGCCATCTGTGCAATGGACTCCTACTAAACTATCTGTATCACTGGTGGATGAGAGTATTTCTGGAGAAAGTTTGTTTTTCTCTTGAAATCCTAATGGTTTAACTCTTGAAGTTCCAGGAAGAGATCCTGCCATTTCCCACATGTTTCACCTACCTTCCTGCACCACCCCCCAACCCTGTACCCACCCACCCATCTGACATTTACCCAAGGTTCTGTTCAAATGAGGTGTACGGTAGAAGACAAAGGACACAGCACAAACCTTGCCCCTCAAGTTGCTAAACCAGTAAGCTGAGGATTAAAGTGTGAGAAGAGCTTGGTCAGAGACAGGCCTGGGGAAGTCAAGGAAAGAGTCAGCTTGCTCATCAAGGAAGGCTTCACCAACAAAGACCCATGGGGGCTGGATCCTGGCAGGGAAGTAGGAACTTGCTAAGGAAGGGAAGATTCTTCTCTTCTCTTTGATTAACTAATAAGAGCTTCCTTCATCTTTTCTCTAACAGGAACTGTCCCAGTAGCTTAGCTACGTTTTTGTCTTGCTGGAGTCTTCCATGATTCTCCCACCTCCATCCTCTTATCCATCATGAACCCCTATACTGACCCCCCAACACTTAGCCCACTGGTTAACACCTCCTTGGGGTCCTCTTTCCTCAACCTCAGGTTTCTTGTCAGTTAGCTACTAGCTACCTTCCTGTTCTCCGCCTTTACAGCATATCCCCCTGTTGGACCATGAGATGTTCTGCATTCCTTCCCTATTGTACTCCTCCTCTCATTTCTCTGTGGCCTAAGACTCGCTCTGTGACTCCCATCACTAAGGCTGCAGGGGTATCCCGGGTGCCTTCGATCTACAGGAGCTTACAGGAGATCATCTCAGATTTAGAGTCTGGATTTTCTCACATACGATTGTGTGTAGAAGTGTAAACTAGTAAAATAACTGGTGAATAATTTGACAGCTTCTAGAAAAACTGAAAATGCATATATTTTTTGATCCAGCAGTTCCACTTCCTAAAATCCATTTTACAGAAACATTTATATATTTGCACAAAGATGACTGTACAAAGATGTTCATCATAGCATAAACTTACAACTGGGAAAAAAATCCTGGGGAAAAAACCCTCATGAAAAGAGGAACAGGTTAAATAAACCATAGCACATATATACTATGTCACACTAGGCAGCATCAGAAAGAAGGAGGTAGATCTATATGTTCCGGTCTTGGCTCTACCGTTAACAAGCTGTGTGACCACAGGCAAGACTACTTCACTCCTCTGTGTTTCAGGTTCCTTGTAAATGAGAACAATAATAGTACCTCCTTCATAAGGATGTTATGTGAACTGAATGAGTTAATTTTGAAAAGTACTTTGTAATTACTCTAAAAAAAAAAAGTCCTTTATAGCCATTACTATTACTGAGAGGTATATGTGATAAATGAGTGAAAACCAAACTCAGTTTTTATAACCAAACAACCCCTCTTGCCCAGCCGAATGAGCAGATTTAAGAGCTTGCAAAGCCTAGAAAAGTGGGTTGCTTTAAGGAGCGGGACTGGATGAGTACCAGGTGAGTCTCATTTTTATCTTCATATAGTTCCATAGTAGCTGGTTTATTTACAGGGAACTTGGATTATCCCTGTAATCTAAAAAAAGGCGGCTGAAGCATTTAAATTGATAAAGACAGAAAAAAGTGATGGCGTATGTCTCCCCATCACTACCTCCAGAATCTGAGAGCAGAGATCATAACTTGCTTTTCTTTCACCACCATGGCCTATTTCAGTGCTCAGCACAGCAGTGCTCAGCTAATCTGTGTGAATTAATTAATGCTCTTCTTGCCCTGTGATCTTCTTTTACAGCAAAGGTTGGGAAATGTTCTCTGTAAAGACCAGGTAGAAAAATATTTTAGGTTTTGTAGGTCTCAATTCTCCCACTGAAGCTTGAAAAGTAGCCACAGAAAATATGTAAACAAATGCATATGCATATATTTCAAAAAACTATTAATATTTACAAAAACAGGCTTCCCAGGTGGCTCAGTGGTAAAGAATTTGCCTGTCAATGCAGGAAACGCAGGTTCAGTCCCTGAGTTGGGAAGATCCCTGATGTAGGAAATGACAACAACCCATTCCAGTATTCTTGCCTGGAAAATTCCATGGACAGAGGAGACTGGCAGACTACCATTCGTGGGGTTGCAAAGAGTTGGACAGGACTGAGTGATTGGCATGCATGCATGTATGCATTACAAAAACAGGTGGAGGCTGGATTGCCTAAGGGCCAGATTACATCGATCCCCTGTTCTACAGCCTCCTTTGATCTTTCTGACACAGAGATCTTGACTCCGTGCTAGTTTCTCCCTTCTTGAAGAATGGCTTTATTTTACTAGAATGAAATTATGAAAAGAAAACACCAACCTCTTCCAGTTGTTTGGTCTTCTGCAGAATCTGCTTGTTCAAGGAAATGACTTTTCGCCGATGTAGTTGGGAGATTCCTAACTTTTCTGGACTTTCTTCAGCTGACAGTTCAGACTGCTATGGGAAACAAACAGAAGAACCAAAGAACTTAATTAGCTCACCTCAGTGGGCTAATCAGCCTGCCTCATCTGGGAGGAACACTGCTGGACAGGCGGCCACAACCAAGCCCATGGGGCCCCGGGGTCCTGTGCAAAACTCACTCCAGAGAAGACTGTGACACAATGACCAAAGGCCATATGGAGAGAATCTACATTTCTGGCAGAAGCACAGGGATATATAATGGGTTAGGCTGATAATCACATCAGGATCTCAAATATGAAGAAAAACACAGTCATCTTAATATCTACTTGAGATTATTCTGGAGCTATCAAAAATGATGAACTGATTCACTTTCATCAACGTATTACAAGTATATGGTTAAAGAGTTTAACCATTCAGTAGCACTTATAATGAAAAGAAACAGCATTTCAAAGTATTCCCCCATCCATGGGACAACGTATTATTTCTACTCTTCTGGTGTTCACAGAGGATGGATTTGAAAGGGGTGAGTGTTGCTGAGAGAGACCAGGATAAAGGTCCTGAAACTGTGTAAAATGATGAGGGGATGAAGAAGGGCTGGACAGGACATAGAGACTGTCCGGATGGAGGGGAGGAAGGGAGAGAGTTCTGGTTGGGGTGATGAGATGAATGTAGCAACAATACCAAGAAACCAAGCACACAAGGAGGCAGATGGCCACTTAGAGGCAGCCTGGCACAGATGATGAAAACAACGCTTGCCTCAAGACACCAGAGGGAAGCCCCAGGAAGAAGAAACAAGAAAGATGACCCTGTTTCGAGAGGAGTCCTTAAAACCTGTCTCGGATGATCACAGAATAGACAGCTTCATTCACCTGCCAATGAACACCCATTATAGCCACACTGCCTTCTTTACTGGAAATATCCCAATTCCAAGCTAATCACTGGTCTGAAGCTCAAGTGCAACAAACTATTTGAATATTTGATTCTCCGTGCCTGTTTTAACAGTGATCATAAGTTTGAAAGTTATGGGGAAGAGACAGAAATGTGAAAAATAGGAACTGGATGGTACAGTCACCATTTACATTGGTTAAGAATTTCCCTGAATAATTCAGAGGCACCATTAACAGACGATGAGTGTTTTTGCTGCCTAACGACTCTGGAGGTGGGAGACAACCAGCAGGATGTGGCTGCCTAAAATGGCAAGAAACATCATTTTCCATCTTGTGAGCAGGGAGGCTGTAGAGGAAACAGAAAAAATAAGCATTTGGTATTACAACACAGCTAGCCCTGACACCTGAAATTTTTGGAAAATGTCAACTAACATACTCCAGCTTATCTGAATTTCTTCAAATTGGAGTTAACTTTTAAAAATGTAACATTGGGCACATCAAGATATTTACCACTTGTAGTCTACGGAAGAACTATTTCTGAAAAGTATTTGAGAGTATAAAAAAAGTGGGGGGGGAAGGAAAGAGCACTCCTTGATTTTCAAGCCACTTGTCAGAAACGTAATTATAATTAATTATATCTTGGGCTTTGCAGGTGGCTCAGTGGCAAAGAATCCACCTGACAAAGCAGGAGACACAGGAATCAGGGGTTCAATTCCTGGGTCAGGGATTCCCTGGAGAAGGAACTGGCAACCCACTCCAGTGTTCTTGCCTGGAAAATTCCATGGATGGAAAAGCCTGAAGGGCTACAGTTCATAGAGTCACAAAGAGTTGGATGTGACTGAGCAACTGAGCATGTACACATACAATCTCATCAGTTATAGCCACTTTGATTGCATCATCCTGAACTAAGTTATCAATTTGTCCACTTAGCTTGTTACATATTTAGTAACTTTCTTCTTACAGTTAATTTCAGATTTGGGTTTTAACCTTCATCTTAGATTTCTTGATAGTGATTTACAAAATGTCACTGGTATATCCTCGGAGCATTTTATTCAGTACTTTACCAGCAGATTTACACAAACCTTCTATCTCATGGTTAATCGATATCTAAATGGAATTAACTCCCCAACACAGGGACTACGCCCATGGTGTGTCTCTAGGTTTGACGTCAGGATGTCTTGACTGCCCTGACCACCTCCGACTGTCCTTTTGCCTCTGGATGAGCAAGTGGGCTGGAGGGTATCCCCATCTCAGTCACCTCCCAGCAAGGCTTTCTCCAGGCTGCAGGGGTGAGGGGGTAGGGATGTACACATTCAGTGCTATTCTGTACCTGGCATGAGCTGGATGATGTTTCCAACTCTCAGCACGCTTTCCTGCTGGTAAACTGCTTTTATGGCCACGGTCCCGACTACATTTTCCACCTAGCTTTCACACCCTCTTATCAGTGTACCTGGCAACAAACATGCCTTGTTGGAAACTGTGCCTTTGACACTTTCAAGAAACTTTCTTACAGGAACATCAGTTGCTATCCTGCTATCTGGAAAGAGGACTTCCAGGCTAACTGGCACTTTAAATTTTTAGTTACATGGTTCTTTAAGATCCTTTCAGGGTTCTTTGAGGTCAAAATCCTTTTCACAATGATACTAAGATACACTTTTTTTTCTCTCATTCTCTCATGCTCATACATTGAAATTTTCCAGCTGCTATATGACATGTGATGGTATCACTGCTCTGATGCTAATGTGTAAAACATTTATCATTATTATTTGCAAGTGAATTAATATGTAAGCTTTTAGGACCTCCTCAGTAATTTTTAGCTTCCCAGGTGGCTCAGTGGGAAAGAATCTGCCTACTAATGCAGGAGACTCAGAAGATGCAGGTTTGATCCCTGGGTCGGAAACACTCCTTGGAGTAGGAAATGGCAACCCTCTCCAGTATTCTTGCCTGGAAAATCCCACAGACAGTGAAGCCTGGTTGGTCACAGTCCATAGGGTCACAAACAGTCAGACACGACTGAGTAAATGAACATGCAGTAATTTTTAAGAGTTCGTACAAGTTCTTGAAACTAAAAATTTTGAGCCCTGTTACTTTAAGAGGCCTAGCTAACTCACCTACTGGGACAGCCTCACTAACACAGCTCTACCAGCGCAGTGGGCCCATCCGTGACACCAAGAGGGGATAGTTTCCTGATTCCACTTTTACTAGACAACTGCTTCAAACCAACCAGAGAGAAAATATTTGTAGTTCACAGAAAGGATGCTCAAGTCTCCATATAAACTATTAAACAACTCTCATGACAGTATATGTTCCAAGCAAACATGGGCTTTCAAAATCATTTCTCTTGTTGCTAGGTAGCAATTCTCATTGCTCTGTGCAGTCCCTTAAATTTGCATCTGCAAAGCATTCATGTCAGGATATTAAGTGCCATTTCCACATCTGACATTTCTCCAGTGCAATTAAAATGAACAATATGCACATGAACAAGCTCACAGTACATATAAATTTCCGAATTCCTCCATTTGCCTAAGTCTAGAGATGGTGCTATGCAAACTTCTTTGTTTAATGGGAAGTTAGTTTTAGAACAGAAAAAAATCATTTATTCTAGAGCTGAACTGAAGAGAGTTCTTAATCTAGTCAACAGAAAGCTGATTGTTCTCTATTTGAAACACACTTTCTGTGTTAAGCAACTGAAAATTTTCATTTCTTTCAAATACCCTCCTCAAAGCCAAAAGAACTAGACCAAGGTCTCTGAAACAGTATGGTTCATTTGACATTCTGTTCACTGAGTCTTCTCAGAAGAAAACTGGAACTGACCAAGTTGGATCTTAAAGGATGAGACTACATTGGACAGATGGAGAATAGAAGGGGCTTTATAGTAAATCCTTGACAGAAAAAAATTAAGTCCTTGGGATAAGTTAACTGATTTCTACTTGAAAAGCCCAATGTCTCTCAAAGAATGCCAACCACCTATAAATATTCCATTTGTGTTTACATTAGAGGAAGGGCTAAAATGCCAATCTAATTTTGTTCATTTCAGATTAAGAACGTGCTTTCAAAATGACAGGGTGGATTAAGATGGCATCTAGTGCAGATTCAATGTTTTCTAATAACTGACAGATGTTTGCAGCTTCTATTCTAAGGGGAACCAGATATAAATGTCATTCAATAATATTAGTCCAGTTCGACATAGTAAATTCCTAACAGAAACAAAAAATGATTACTTTAGCTAAAACTATATACTTTCATAATGGAAGACACCCAAAGGGTTGTATCTACACATCTACCTTCCTAAGTAAACTCCAGGAGTTGGTGATGGACAGGGAGGCCTGGCATGCTGCAGTCCATGGGGTCGCAAAGAGTCGGACACGACTGAACAACTGAACTGAACAGAACCTTCCTGATATAGGAATCTCTCCTATGTCTCCCCATTAAAATATGGCCACTAAAGCTGTCAATAATAAGGGATCCCTAAAAAAATAAGGGGTCCCTATATCAAGAGGATGCCACAAATTCTCCATACTGAGCAGACAAATTTCAGTTGTTGGACCCTGATGAACCCTCCCACTGAAAATATGTAACAGGCAATATAAGATATTTTTCAATCTTAAAAAAATCTATGAGCTAGAAAGGATGTAAGAAATCCTAGAAAGCCAAAAACTGAAAGTGAGAATCCAGGAAGGTGCTCAGTCGTGTCCAACTCTTTGGGATCCCATGGACTGTAGCCTACCAGGCTCTTCCATCCATGGAATTTTTCAGGCAAGAGTACTGGAGTTGGTTGTCATTTCCTTCTCTAGAGGATCTTCCTGACCCAGGGATCAAACCCAGGTCTCCCACATTTCAGGCAGATACTTCACCATCTGAGCCACCAGGGAAGCCCTTTTTCTTGAGAGTATTTGCCAAAACCAATTGATCTCAAGTTTTGGTTTTTAGAATTCAACAACCGCTTTGCATAATCCTTGGCACAGATGTAGGAAGGAAAAAAGTCTGCAATGAGATTTTGTTAGAATGGATTTGCCCTTGTGCAGTTCTATAACCTAAACGCACACACTACCTAAATGATACCAAAAACCTACTACATGCACAATGGGCCTGAGCTGGGTATGCGCATGTGCACATAAGAGCAAAAGAAAATCCTCTCTGGAAGAACAGAGCTCCAATTCCAGGTCTCAATAGAGAAATTTCCAAGCAGAATGAACTCACAGTCAAAAATCAAAAGCACACACAATTTCATGAGCAAAAGTCAGCAGAAACGAAGAGCAGAAACAGACATGCAAACTCAAACATACATGCTCATTTCTCCCTGAAGCAACAGAGATAAAATATAATCACTCTCATATAAGAGTTCAAGTTTTCTAATACAGAAGCATTCCAACCTTTACAAGAAGATGTCAGCTCCTTTCACCATCTTGGCTGCTCTCCCCTGGACATACCCTAGCTCATAATCCTTTTCAAGCATTCCTGATGGAATCTGAGCATGGCAGACTGGGATGTGACCACCCACTTTCCCTTATCTACACTCTATTCCCATTAATGAAACAGCATACATAAATGTGCTTTTCAATATTCCTGACACACTAATGAAATCTCATGAATTTCAAAGACCCATATTCATGCAGCCTTGGTGAGTTTTTGAAGCATAAGTCTGATCCCCAAGGTGAGCAGAGGCATGTACAAAACCCCAAACATCCCACATTTACCCACACAAGCTAATGTCAGGTCAGATGACATGCTCATCAAATCCTGAATTGGCATAACTTATTTTTCTGAAATAAAAGAGTTCATGCTTACTTAAAAAAAAAAAAAAAAACTTAATAGTTTGGGCTTAAAATTTCAATCTAAGATATTTTTGAATGTTGATTCTACTCTCTAATGTATTAGCCACCTTTTCTTTTCTATCTTTAAATGACACTTAAATCGGATGAAGCTAATTGCTATTTCTTCATCCAAATTGCTAAAGAACCTGAAAGGGTATAAGCTATATAGGCTGTGTGGCTTGGGACAATCCCATCAGACCAGTTCATTAGCTAATACCACAATACCATTCTCTGCATTGTTAGTTTTTGCATATTGCATAACTTAGTCAGAATTTAGGAAATCCTGGAGAAATTCTGAGACACAAACATATTATTAGCATCATTCTTTCCAGATTTACAGGGTTTTTTTTGATTGTTGTTTAGTTGCTAAGTTGTATCTGACTCTTTTGCGACCCCATGGACTGTAACCTGTCCATGGAATTTCCCAGGCAAGAATACTAGAGTGGGTTACCTTTTCCTTCTCCAGGAGATCTTCTCAACCCAGGGATCTTCTGCATTGGCAGGTGGACTGTTAACCACTGAGCCCCCTGGGAAATTTCTTCATCTCCAAATTCGGATTGGTTTAAATTTCTCTCACCACTTTCCTTTGTTTCATCAACTAACCTTTACTTAGATAGGACAAAGTGTTAGGCATTGGGAATGTGGAAAAAGACACAAACCTCATCTCTGGACCCTCACCGCCTAGTCAGGTAATAGCTGCTCATTTATAAATAAAGGTGTTGTACCTGCCACCTTCTCCCCAAGCCTTCACTGTTTCAGAGAAAGAGAGAGCTTTGCATGGTCTTCTGGTTTCTTCTTCCTTCCTTCCTTCCTTTTTTTCTTTCCTCCAACAAATGTTTATGAAAACCCCATTATGGCAAAGGTGATAAACAATGCTCCCAGCTCTGGTTGACAGTATGCATTCTAGTCCTGGGAAAGAGGCAGAAACAAATGAAATAGTGCCTTGTGAGCAGTGCTATGAAGAGGACAACAGGAGCTGATCCACACATCAGAGGATCCACAGGAGGGAGTTACCCGTAATGGCTATGGGTGAGTCTCCACCGAGGCTGATGGACGACTGGAAGAGGCTTCTGCTGAGTGTTATGATCTGCCAAGTGGCACAGTGGTTAAGAATTAGCCTGTAAGGCAGGAGATGTGGACTTGATCCCTGGGTTAGGAACATCCCCTAGAGAAGGAAATGGCAACCTACTCCAGTATTCTTGGCTGGAAAATTCCATGGACAGAGGAGCCTGGTGGGCTATGGTTTACGGAGTCACAGAGAGTTGGATGTGACCCAGCACAGCATACACACATGATGTGTTAGGCAACAGAAACACACAGATGGAAGATGAAATCTTGGCCTTCCAGAAGTTTACAGATTTAGAATATGACCTGTCTAGAACCTGTGACCTTATGTGAAGAAATGGAGTCTAGGAGGAAAGGGTTTAAAAAATCTCTCCCTCCCCAGCCCTCATCACCCTGATTCCAACCTGGGTTTTTCTATCTGTGTCGCAGTAGCAGGGCCCCAAGAGGGCAGCTCCTCTCCTGTATCCTGCATGCTAATGTTGCTAGAAAAATGGTTTTTCTTTTTGGTGATGAGATTAGAAACATTCACACCTAAGCTTATCAGAAAGCACACTGGCTCTAGCTCAGGACAGATTGTCTAGAAGAGTCAGGGACTCCTGGTTGCTTAGCATCCCATGACCTTCTGACTCAGGCAAGGTCCTGGAGACTGGTATCTTCACCCAGTCCACAGCCCTCTGGAACAATTACTTTCCATTTCACCTCAGTTGGGTATAATTTTAAAGTCATCCATTCTGCCTATTAACAGGAGAAAAGTTCAGTTTCAAAAATACCCAACTGTCACTTCTCTTTGGGCAGATACTGACATTTCGAGTGGCAACACCAATCAAGTAGCAAATGGCATCCATTTGAAAACATATGAATTACATTATTCCATAATTCTTCTTTTTACAGGCTGATTGACTCCNAAAAATACCCAACTGTCACTTCTCTTTGAGCAGATACTGACATTTCGAGTGGCAACACCAATCAAGTAGCAAATGGCATCCATTTGAAAACATATGAATTACATTATTCCATAATTCTTCTTTTTACAGGCTGATTGACTCCTACCCAGGGGCTCCTCAGGGGAGAACCATGCCTCAGTGAGAATTTATAACTCTATCCTTGTCCTTATACCTGACACCGTCTGGGACATAGTACTGCTCAGTAGATGTTTGCTGAAGAAAAAGATCACTCTATCTAAGGGGTTAATTCTGTCAGCTGTCTGGCAGGAAAGAAATCATGCTGAAGACTTAAAATACCTATAAATTATAGCAACTTTCTTTATTTTAAGAAGACTTTGTTATGCTAATTAGAAATACAACACCAGAGTAGAGAAATAAGAGCATGAAGAGGGCAGATGACATATTAGCCACTGATTCTTGTGGGTCAATGCCATCCAGGGTAGTTAGACAGAATCCCTAAGGACCTTCTGTGAACACAGGCTCATGGTAGTACAGCCATCACGAATACCCAGCACCCTCTGGTTTAGTAACAGCGACACCCTACCTTTGGGGAATCACTGTTTCCCATCCTCTCTCTTGTTCCAGAGGGGCTGCCGATCAAGAAGCCCACCTCCTGGCCAGAGCAACTGGCTGAGGAGTATGTGACCTGACCTGTAACCAACAAGTGAAACTGAAAGTCCCTCAGTCGTGTCTGACTCTTTGCAACCCCATGGACTATACAGTCCGTGGAATTCTCCAGGCCAGAATACTGGAGTGGGGAGCCTTTCCCTTCTCCAGGGGATCTTGCCAACCCAGAGATCGAANCAAGCCCACCTCCTGGCCAGAGCAACTGGCTGAGGAGTATGTGACCTGACCTGTAACCAACAAGTGAAACTGAAAGTCCCTCAGTCGTGTCTGACTCTTTGCAACCCCATGGACTATACAGTCCGTGGAATTCTCCAGGCCAGAATACTGGAGTGGGGAGCCTTTCCCTTCTCCAGGGGATCTTGCCAACCCAGAGATCGAACTCAGGCCTCCTGCATTGCAGGCGGATTCTTTACCAGCTCAGCCACAAGGGAAGCCTGTAACCAACAAAGGAGAACCCTTTCTTAGGACTTCACACGCAGATGTGGGAGGGTGCTGGAGACTGAAACAGTCTGTGGTGAGGTCCCCCAGGTGACAGACAGGGAGGGAGAGTGAAGCAAGTTTTCAAGGGCAAAGAGCGATGACAAGGCAGGTGAGTCCCTGGGACCCCTGCCTTCATGGACACCCCCACCTCCTGTTATGAGAGCTGAAAAGGCTCTTTTTTGCTTATACCACCATTCCAGGCAGAGTTTCTATCACTTGCAACCAAAAGGCTCCTAGAAGGCTACTCTTGAGGTGAATGAGTGACAGAACTTTTGGCACTTTTCTCGGCTGGTTGTATCACGTAGAGCGAACGAGACCATGGTTGAGGGG
>SJYS01001832.1:38560-59116 GCA_006410695.1 Philantomba maxwellii | reverse complement strand
AGCATCAGTCCTTCCAATGAACACCCAGGACTGATCTCCTTTAGGATGGACTGGTAGGATCTCCTTGCAGTCCAAGGGACTCTCAAGAGTCTTCTCCAACACCACAGTTCAAAAGCATCAATTCTTCGGCACTCAGCTTTCTTCACAGTCCAACTCTCACATCCATACATGACCACTGGAAAAACCATAGCCTTGACTAGATGGACCTTTGTTGGCAAAGTAATGTCTCTGCTTTTCAATATGCTATCTAGGTTGGTCATAACTTTCCTTCCAAGGAGTAAGCATCTTTTAATTTCATGGCTGCAATCACCATCTGCAGTGACATTGGAGCCAAAAAAAAAATAAAGTCTGACACTGTTTCCACTGTTTCCCCATCTATTTGCCATGAAGTAATGGGACCAGATGCCATGATCTTAGTTTTTTGAATGTTGAGCTTTAAGCCAATTTTTTCACTCTCCTCTTTCACTTTCATCAAGAGGCTCTTTAGTTCTTCTTCACTTTCTGCCATAAGAGTGTATATCTGCATATCTGAGGTTATTGATATTTCTCCCCTAATCTTGATTCAAGCTTGTGCTTCATCCCGCCCAGCATTTCTCATGATGTACTCTGCATATAAGTTAAATAAGCAGGGTGACAATATACAGCCTTGACATACTCCTTTTCCTATTTGGAACCTGTCATTCCATGTCTAGTTCTAACTGTTGCTTCCTGACCTGCATACAGGTTTCTCAAGCGGCAGGTCAGATGGTCTGGTAAGAGTGGTGGCCATGAGGAGATACCCCACGTCCAAGGTCAGGAGCAGTGGTGGTGAGGAGATATGCCACATCTAAGGTAAGAGAAATCCCACTAAGATGGTATGAGCTTCAGGAAGAGAATAATAAAATGCTAAGTATTAAAGATACTGAAAAAAATTTCATCAATAATCCCATGGTGTAAGGTAGAGAAAATTATAAACAGTGGGTTTCCCTTTAACTTCCATCCAAAACAATCAGTGGTAGGAAAGCTGTGGAGTTCTGTTCTCGACTCTGATGGGTAACAAGCTTGGAAGTCACCTGTCCCATAATAAACTGAAAATAACTGACTTCTTGGGCCCATTAGAGAATTTGGTCGCAGGGCAAATGGTCACCTGATATCTAAAGAGAATGGTGAATATGGAGAAACCCAAGCAACATCATCTTACAGCAGAAACACTGAAGCCATTAATTGGGTGGAACGTTTAAATTATTTTGACAAATTTCTGGAAGCTTATTCTGCACTAATCAGCATGAGATTGAGAAACTCCTGGGAGCTACAGTTGTAGGGAGACCTCCTCATTTTTACGGGTTTTATCTCCAGGGAAGCTACTAGGTTCTCATGGTGAAGATCAAAAACAAACCCCAGGGACTTCCTTAGTGGTGTAGTGGCTAAGACTCCACACTTCCATTACAGGGGGGTTCTGAGTTCAGTCCCTGGTCCAGGAACTAGATTCCACATGCTGTAACTAAGAGTTCGTATGCTGTTGCAAGAAAGACAGAAGACCCCACATGCCACGTTTAAGATGAAGAACAGCCAAATAAGTAGAAATATATATTTTTTTAAAGAATCAAATCCCTTCATGTTTCTGGCAGGAATAATGGAAAAAATAACCATTTTGAAGTATGTTCAAAGCATGACAAAGGACTTCTCTCCAAAGGAAACAACTTTACCAGAACCTCATCTACATGGGCAAATGGCGATCAGCCAAACCCATTTCTAACCTTCTTATTCCCCCTATGGAGATGGGGGGAAAAGCTGAGGAAGCAAAACAAAGTAATAGCCTAAGTGATAGGCCATTCTTTGACATAAATCAGAGTAATATTATCAGGAAATCTGTCTCCAAAGATAAGGGGAAAAAAGGGAAAAAAATAAACAAATCAGATCTAATTAAACAAAAGTTTTTACTTAGCAAAATATAAAAAAATCAACAAAATGAAAAGACAATGTATGAATTGGAGAAAGTGTTAGTCACTCAGTTGTGTCTGACTCTTTTGCAAACACACGGACAGTAGCCTACCAGGCTCCTCCATCCACAGAATTCTCCAGGCAAGAATATTGGGGCTGGTAGCCATTCTTTTTTCCAGGGGATCTTCCCAAACCAGGGATTGAACCCAGGTCTCCTGCACTGCAGGCAGATTCTTTACCAGCTGAGCTAACAGGGAAACCCTATGAATTGGAGAAAGTATTTGCAAATGATATGACTGACAAGGGGTTAAAATCCAAAATATACAAACAGCTTATACTACTCAATATAAAAAACGAGCAGAACATCTGAAAAGACATATTTTTCCCAAGAAGATATTCAGATGCCAAATAGGTACATGGAAAGATTCCCAGTATAGTTGATCACAGAGAAATGCAAATATTAATACAAACCACAGTGAGATATCACCTCATACCTGTCAGAATGGCAATCATCAAAACATCACGAATAAATGTTGGTGAGGATGTGGAGAAAACGCAACCTAGTAAACTATTGGTGGGAGTATAAATTGGTGCAGCCCCTATAGAAAACAGCATGGACTTTCCTTGAAAAACTAAAAAAATATATCTACCACATAAGCCAACAAATCTACTCTTGGGTATATATCTGAAGAAAATGAAAGCACTAATTTGAAGAGGTACATGCACACCCCCGGTTAAAGCGTCTGCTTGCAAAGTGGGAGACCTGGGTTCGATCCCTGGGTCGGGAAGATCCCCTGGAGAAGGAAATGGCAACCCACTCCAGTACTCTTGCCTGGAGAATCCCATGGACAGAGGAGCTTGGTGGGCTACAGTCCACAGGTCACAAAGAGTCGGACACAACTGAGCGACTTCACTTTTACTTTCACATGCACACCAGTGTTCATAGCAGCATTATTTACAGTTGCTGCAATCTGGAAACAACCTTAATATCCACCAACAGATGAATGCATAAAGAAGACAAGGTATAAACGTATGTCTTATGACAGCTCCAATTCAAAGGCAGGTCCAGTTCTTTACAGCACTTTTCCCTCATGATGCTGTTCTTCTGTCAGGGTTGACTTCTCTTCCAGCACTGCTTAACTCTGCCCTTTATCTTAAGGACACAACATTCATCATTATGATTTGAGCCACAGACTGCCAGCAGGTCCAAAGCTGTTTTGCTTTTCAGATGAGAAATGAGCTTGTTCACAACATCACAGAGGAAACAAAAATCCTCCTTTGTGCCAAAAAACTCACATCCACCTTCCTCTTTAGGTTTTGAACACAGCATCTGCTCTGAACTTAACAGAAGCAGGGAAATTGTCAGAATGAAAACAGTATCAATTAAAATAGCCTGTTGAGTGCCAAGCCTGATTTGTTCTACAAATTAAAACAAAGAGAACAGGACGCTGTGTTGTTTATAAGATGGAGGCAATTTCCTGGGGTTATTTTTAAACCATGAGCAGAACTTCTCCGGAGCCATCAGGACCTCCACAGATAGAAACTCACGTGGAGGACATAATCATTAGAGGCAGCATAATGTGTAAGCAGGGTTCCCCAGTGACTCTGCGGTAAAGAATCCACCTACAATGCAGGAGATGTAACAGACACTTGCAGGAGATGTAACAGGCACTGGTTCGATTCCTGGGTCAGGAAGAGCCTCTGGAGGAAGGCACAATAACCCACTCCAGTATTCTCGCCTGGAGAATCCCATGGACAGAGGAGCCTGACAGGCTACAGTCCCATAGGGTTGCACAGAATCTGACACAACTGAAGTGAGATTGAGCATGTTCTCAGAGTGTGAGCAAGAGAATTTAGTGTAGTAGACAAAACTCTTAAAATAATAAAATGAATGTGGTTCACTGATTATTAAAGTATTACTGTGTGACTNTGTGTGTGTGTGTGTGTGTGTACAACTCCTCCCTCTTAAACCTCCCTCCTAACCCCCACCCATTTCTGCCCCTTCATGTCTTCACAGAACTCCAGGCTGGATTCCCTGTGTTATATACCAGCTTACCACTAGCTATTTTACACTTGGTAAGTATATATGTGTCAAAACTATTCTCTCAACTCATCCCACCCTCTCCTCCCCGGCCTGTCTCTTATACACATCTTATAATAAGCAATATAATTATTTTCTTTTCAAAATGTTAGTCAATAGTTTCAACTAATTGATAAACTGTATCCTCCAGGGGTGAAGGAGCCATTCTGATGAAAAGCATCCTTGTGTTTCTTTAATATGAAAACTCAGCCACCACATTTACCATCAGATGGTCTCTCATGGTCAGATTTTTGCATGTACAAAAGATGTGTGCTGTAGAAGTGTGTGTATTTGTAAACAGGATCAGGATGTTTAGGGAAAAATCATATTTGCAATTTTTTCCTTTCAGTATTTTTTAAATGACATTTAGAAAAGACTGGTTCACACGCTGAAGTTCTTGTGGAAGAGCCTTTAGAAATAGATGGATATAAAGCCTTTTCTTTTTGTTTATAGTACATATATTGTGATCCCCCCCGCCCCAAGAAGGTATATATTAAGTCGCTTCTGTCATGTCTGACTCTTTTATGACCCTACAGACTGTAGCCCGCCAGGCTCCTCTGTTCATGGGATTCTCCAAGCAAGAACACTGGAGTGGGTTGCCATGCCCTCCTCCAGGGATCTTCCTGACCAGGGATTGAACCCGAGTTCTCTTGCATTGGCAAGTGGATTCTTTACCATTAGTGCCACCTGGGATCCTTACTGATAGCCCATAGGAAAACTGAATCAAATCCCTAAGAAATAACTCTAATACTTATCTATCATGCTTTTACTGTATGCCTGTTTTAGTTCAGATTCTGCAGTTTCTCTAAGCAAACATATGATGATGTAGTTTCAAGTTATGAGAAGCAAAATAAATACAATAGATAAAGCACAAAAGAAAATGTTAAAAAAGTGTTAATTTAGCTAAATTTATACTTGCTGACAGTAATAGGAGTAAGAGCAACTCATTTATTAATTGATAAATTAAGCATATTCACATTGATTTGAAACCATGCATATTTAATGGAGCTTAACTTTGCCTACCTATCATTTTTGTTGGAAAAATACCTCTTGGATTTTATTTGATGGCTAATAAGCCCAAAAAGAGTGGGAGGACTGAATAGTACATGTCAACCACAGAGGACTATATTTTTCTTTTCAGCACAATGAGCTTTATGTGACAAGTTCTTATATTTTCAAAGCTCTCTATGGCATAATTCTGCCTGTTATAAACATGGTCTTTTTAAAAATATCTATTTCCATGTCACAGAAAGTAAAATACTAACAAAATGTAACAACTATAGAAAGACTCATTATATAAACCGAGCTTCCCTTCAAATTTCCTTCTGCTTCTTTCTGGATGAAAATCCATGTTAAAATCATACACAGCACTCCTGTATTCCCTTCATAGTCTTCAAGCAGTAAAAAAAAAAAAAAAGTTTTCAGGACTTCACTGGTAGCCCAGTGGTTAAGATTTTGCCTTCCAGTGCAGGGAGTATCCTTGGTTGGGAAACTAAGATTCTACATGCGTAGTGTACATAAAAACAAAAACATAAAACAGAAGTAATATCGTAACAGATTTGATAAAGAATTTTAAAATGGTCCATATCAAAAAAATCTTCAAAAAAGAAAAAGAGTTTTCTCTCTCACCCTTGAGTATTTTCTCCTTTGTTAGCATTATTGACTCTTATCTTTTCTATTAAGGTGATAAACTAGTGATGTAAAGAGTATCACAACTGACTAAAAGGTAATGATTTGCGAAGGATTAGTTCAGCTTTGTTTATAATATATTCAGATGATTTTAACCTTTTTTTCACATATTGTACTTTTGATATACTATTTTATTCTAAAATATTCTAATAAATGGAACTTTAAGTCAATTAAGTGATATGCCATTAGACTAAGCAGTGCATTCATAATGGAAAAGAGAGATAAAGGCATCATGTATCACTTCAAATATCCTTTATATGTACTGATTGTGATACTTGAAATTCTACTGGGAAAGAAATGACTCAGCAGAAAATCATGTACATTGTATAAACCAAACAAATGTCTACAAAATAAGTTATCCCAAAGAAAATACACTAATACCAAAATATGTTGTTGTCNAAAATATTCTAATAAATGGAACTTTAAGTCAATTAAGTGATATGCCATTAGACTAAGCAGTGCATTCATAATGGAAAAGAGAGATAAAGGCATCATGTATCCCTTCAAATATCCTTTATATGTACTGATTGTGATACTTGAAATTCTACTGGGAAAGAAATGACTCAGCAGAAAATCATGTACATTGTATAAACCAAACAAATGTCTACAAAATAAGTTATCCCAAAGAAAATACACTAATACCAAAATATGTTGTTGTCATTGTTGTTGTTTAGTTGCTAAGTCATGTCTGTCTCTTTCATGACCCCATGGACTGTAGCCCAACAGGCTCCTCTGTCCGTGGGATTTCCCAGGCAAAGACACTGGAGTGGGTTGCCCTTTCCTTCTCCAGGGGGTCATCCCGACCCAGCGATTGAACCTGTGTCTCCTGCATTGGTAGACGGATTCTTTACCACTGAGCCATCAGGGAAGCCCGAAATATAAATATACCAATTTATTTTCTTATTCTTCTGAAATGTTTAAGTTCATTCAGAAAATCATTGACGATACAAGATGAAGTCATTAAAAAATAACTGTTTTCTTCTTCACTTTAGATCATTGAGGATATATTTAGATGGAAGTCCCTGACCAAGGAGCCCTGCATTCAGATGATCTGAGAAGGGACAGCTGTGTCCTCCAGGCTGTGCTTGAAATTCATTTTTTAATTTATTAAAAAATTAATTGGAGTATAATTGATTTACAATGTTGTTAGTTTCTGCTGTACAGCAAAGTGACTCAGTTATACATATGCACGGGGTGGATGTATGAGTGTTCAGTCCTGCCCGACTGTTTACAGCCCACATGGACCATAGCCTGTCAGGCTCCTCTCTCCATGGGATTATCCCAGCAAGAATACATATGCATATACCCACTTTTTTAGATTCTATTCCCATATAGGTCATTAGAGAGTACTGAGTGGAGTTCCCTGTGCTATCCAGTAGGTCCTTATTAGCTATCTACTTTATAAATAGCAGCAGGTATATGTCAATCCCAATCTCCTCCTCCACCTTTGTATATGGATCTGTGTGGTGCATGCTGAGTTCAGCCCTGTGCAACTCTGAGAACCTATGGACTGTGGCCCACCAAGCTCTTCAGTCCATGGGATTCTCCAGGCAAGAATACTCAAGTGGGTTGCCATGCCCTCCTCCAGGGAATCTTCCCAACCCAGGGATCGGATCTGGGTCTCTTATGTCTCCTGCATTTGCAGGTGGGTGTGTATGGACATTATCTTAACTACTTGAAGCATAATTGAGTCATAGTTAGATACAGAACAGAATGATTGCAACACAAATAACATTCAGAATTTTTCTGCTGTGAAATTTTCAAGCACTCAGAGTAGATCTTAGTTTTGAAATATGAATTATAAGGAATAGATAGATACAAAGGACATATATTTTCACTTTTTATAAAATATGTTATATATGTTAACATACTGAATTATAAAATGAAAATATGCAATTATATAATTTTATCATAATCAAATTCAAATAATGCACATTAACCGAGGGAAAAGGTTTGAAAATCATATACCACACAAGTGGTCAACATCACTTTTTCACAGTCTGATATTTATAATAAATGTTTTCAATTAAACATACATGAAACTGTGTGTAATTTACAAAAATCCCTTCTCCTCCCCTAGGTTTTTCTAGTCTCAGGTAATGGTACCTTCATACACACCGATAACTCAAACTCTGTATTACAAATGTGTGAAACAACCTCACTTGAAAAGGGTATGGGAGGAATATGCTGAACTTTGAAAGTCAGTGTATACTTTAAATTCTAAAGGAACTCTACGTAACAACTTACTCTATGTAATCCAGTTGTTTCCCCAAGAGTGCAAAATAATTCTGAAACCATTATGTATATATATGGGCTTTCCTGGTGGCTCAGACNGTCATGTCCAAATATCTCCTGATTTATTTTCAGTGATATAGTTACTAATATTTTAACCAATGATTACAATATTACCACATAAAATAAC
Source organism: Philantomba maxwellii (assembly GCA_006410695.1). Classification (NCBI taxonomy): domain Eukaryota; kingdom Metazoa; phylum Chordata; class Mammalia; order Artiodactyla; family Bovidae; genus Philantomba; species Philantomba maxwellii. Next base: position 51,005 of record SJYS01001832.1, on the reverse strand, counting down.
ATGAAGTATTCATAAATTCTAAGATGAAGTTTGTAATATTGAATAATAACTAGAACTAAACCTCTGGGATTTTAGTGCCTGGAGAAAATGCATTCATGCCTAATCAGCATGCTTTTGTAATATGGTATATTCATTCATCTCAAGGCACAGTTTTCATTAAGACACTAATAATCTTACTGAAGCAGGGACAAGTATTTTAGTGATAATAATGAGAAACTCAGGCAAGTTGTTGCAACAAGCTAAAAACTAGCCTTTTATGTTTGAAATATAATTTCTCTAGATTCTAAGACTTTTTAGAGAAACAACACATTTAGAATTTTTTTTAAGTTACTAACCTATACTGATAGCTCACTATGTAGCAGGCTGTTAACATAAATGATCTCAAAACAGTTTCAATAGTAATACCTAAAATTTGTGAAAATAATACCTTGACTCACAAGTAAGTGGAAAATATAAGAGAAACAGTGTCCATTGATTATAAGAATATTAGGTATTCTCATTCCCTGTTAGTGGAAGCTTAAATTAGAACAATCTGTTATTAAGAAACATTCTGCAAAATATTAACATGTTTTAAATGATGCAATTCACTTCTTAGGGCTTACTATTAAATTATAATTAAGGATTAAAATCATTGTCTGTAAGAGAAAATAAAAATTGTGCAGTTAAAGGAAACTGATTTAATCTATTTATAAGTGACTATTGTGTGTCAGTTACTTTGAAAGTGGTGAGTATATAGCAATGAACAAAAATGACAATGTCACTATCTTTATACAGCTTGCATTCTAATGAAGAATATAGAAAATAAGTAAAACAAGTACATAAATATACAACATATCAGCTGGTAATAAATGCTCTGAAGAAATATTAAAGCAAAATGTAGAACAGCAAGTCACAGGTGATATTTTTTACAGGTAGATATCTGAGGTGAGAACATTTGAATAGGACTTAATGGGGTGAGAAAAGGAGCCATAAGGGTCTGGGGAAAGGTCTTAAGGCCAGAGTAAAGACTCTCAGAAGCAAGTATNTGAGGTGAGAACATTTGAATAGGACTTAATGGGGTGAGAAAAGGAGCCATAAGGGTCTGGGGAAAGGTCTTAAGGCCAGAGTAAAGACTCTCAGAAGCAAGTATAGCATGTTCAAGGGTCCTTAAGAAAGCAACTGTAGCTGCAGACCAGTGAGAGAGGAGAAAAGGATAAAGACAGATCAAAGAGAAGCCACAGACAAGTCATACAGGTTCTTGCAGGCCAAGGCATGTATTAAGATCTCCTCATGGCTGACCATAAAAAATTTGCCTGCAAATGGAGGGTGCAGATTCAATCCCTGGGTCAGAATGATACCCTGGAGAAGGGAATAATTCCCACTCCGATATTCTTGCCTGGAAAATTTCATGGACGGAGGAGTCTGGCAGGCTTCAGACCTTGGGGTCACAGAGAGTTGGACACCACTGAGCAAGTAACGCTTCACTTTCACTGCCAGTGTGAGGAAGAGCATTGGTGGTTTCTGAGTAGAGGAGTATGTAGTCTGACATATTTAACCAATTGTAGATGTGGCAAGGGCTTCCCTGGTGGTTCAGATGGTAAAGCGTCTGCATGCAATGTGGGAGACCCGGGTTCAATCCCTGGGTCAGGAAGATCCCTGGAGAAGGAAATGGAAACCCACTCCAGTACTCTTGCCTGGGAAATTCCATGCATGGCAGAGCCTGGTAGGCTACAGTCCAGAGGGTAGCAAAGAGTTGAACACGACTGAGCTACTTCATCTTGGTTCTGGGTTAGGTGTGGCAAAGCAAAGGAAGAGAGGCTCCTCTTGTCAATTAGAAAATTTAAAAAAAAAAAAAAAGACTGGCTAAGGAGTTAGCAGTGCAGGTTGGGAAGTTTGTAGATTATGGAGACTTTTGAGGTAGTTATTAGGATGACTGGATGTGGGTTGTGAAATAAAGAGTAATAGACCAGTCCATGGTTGTTATTGTTGTTCAGTTGCTAGGTTGTGTCTGACAGTTTGTCACTCATTGTGGTTTGACTGCCTCCGCCAGACTCCTCCATCCTTCATTATCTCCCAGAGCTTGCTCAAATTCATGTCTATTGACTTGGTGATGCTATTTAAACGTCTCATCCTCTGTTGCCCCCTTATCCTCTTCCCCTGAATCTTTCCCAGCACAATATTTCCAATGTGTCAGCTCTTCACATCAGGTGGCCAAGATACTGGAGTTTTATCTTTAGCTCTAGTCCTTCCAATGAATATTCAAGGTTGATTTCCTTTAGGATTGATTGGTTTGAGCTCTTTGCTGTCCAAGGGACTCTCAGGAGTGTTCTCCAACACCACAATTCAAAAGCATCAATTCTTCAGTGCTCAGTCATCTTTATGATACACATTTTACATACATACATGACTACCAGAAAAACCGTAGCTTTGATTCCCATACAGTCCTTTGCCTGCAGAGTGATGTCTCTGCTTTCTAATACACTATCTAGGTTTGTTATGGCTTTTCTTCCAAGGAGCAAGTGTCTCTTACTTTCATGGCTACAGTCATCATCTGTAGTAATTTTGGAGTTCAAGAAAATAAAATCTGTCACTATTTCCACTTTTTCCCCTTCTATGTGCGATGAAAAGATGGGATCGGATGCCATGATGTTAGTTTTTTGGATGTTGAGTTTTAAGCCAGTTTTTTTTNGGCTTTTCTTCCAAGGAGCAAGTGTCTCTTACTTTCATGGCTACAGTCATCATCTGTAGTAATTTTGGAGTTCAAGAAAATAAAATCTGTCACTATTTCCACTTTTTCCCCTTCTATGTGCGATGAAAAGATGGGATCGGATGCCATGATGTTAGTTTTTTGGATGTTGAGTTTTAAGCCAGTTTTTTTTATTATTATTTATTTATTTTTAATTGAATGATAATTGCTTTACAGCATTGTGTTGGTTTCTACCAAACCTCAACATGTAGCCACCATAGGTTAACCCATATCCCCTCCCACTTGAACATCCATCCCATCTCCCTCCCTATTCCCACCCCTTTAGGTTGCTACCAAGCCCAGGTTTGAGTTCCCTGAGTCATACAGCAAATTCCCATTGGCTATCTATTTTTTAAATATAGCAATGTAAGTCTCCATGTTACTCTTTCCATATCTCCTACCCTCTCTCCCCCTCAAACATTTCCATAAGAATGTTTTCAATGTCTGTGTCTCCATTCAGTTCAGTTCAGTTCAGTTCAGTCGCTGTCGTATCCGACTCTTTGTGACCCCATGAATCACAGCACACCTGGCCTTCCCATCCATCACCAACTCCCGGAGTTCACTCAGACTCATGTCCATCGAGTCAGTGATGCCATCCAGGNAATCCGTAAACCAATGGACAAGATTGTGCTCCAATATGCTTTATGAACAAAAATGGGCAGCAGGCCAGCTTTGACCCATGGGCCATAGTTTGCCATTCTCTGACTTAATTAATTGCAATGCTTTTCACTCCACTGGAATGAATCCAAATTCCTTCCCATGGCGCACAAGGCCCTCCAGCCTCACCTCAGTACCACTTGCCCTTTCTCCTACGCTCCACCCAGATCTTCTTTATAGGCCTCAAACACTGCGCCAACACGTCGCCATCTCAGGGTCCCTGCCCTTGCCGTGCATCCCATCGGGACCACTCTTCCCCACTTCTTCCTGCAGCTGCCTCAGCTCCAACGTCGATTTCTCAGAGAGGCCCGCGCTAACTACCCCAATAGGTCTGCACCTACCCCAATGCCCAGTCTAACTTCCTTTTATTTTTCTATTTATTTTCTTCAAATTACTTATCACCATCTGAAAAATATCATTTGTTACATATATATTGCCTGTCTATCCAATCTCACACCACATCTAGCATGTGGGCTCTCTGGGGGCAAAGACCGTTTGCTTTGTTCACCTCGAGGTTCCCAGTACCCAGAACTGTGCTTAGCACTAAGCCTGGACTTCATAATCATCTGCTGTCTGAACTGTCACTGCCGCCAGCTTCCCCCTTCTAAATCACTGGCATCCTCACTGTCACCGTGATCTTTTTAAAACGNGCCTGTCTATCCAATCTCACACCACATCTAGCATGTGGGCTCTCTGGGGGCAAAGACCGTTTGCTTTGTTCACCTCGAGGTTCCCAGTACCCAGAACTGTGCTTAGCACTAAGCGGGGACTTCATAATCATCTGCTGTCTGAACTGTCACTGCCGCCAGCTTCCCCCTTCTAAATCACTGGCATCCTCACTGTCACCGTGATCTTTTTAAAACGTAAACTGAGTCACGTCACTTCCCTGCTTAAAATAATCCCATGGTTCCCNCACCTACCCCAATGCCCAGTCTAACTTCCTTTTATTTTTCTATTTATTTTCTTCAAATTACTTATCACCATCTGAAAAATATCATTTGTTACATATATATTGTCTGTCTATTCAATCTCACACCACATCTAGCATGTGGGCTCTCTGGGGGCAGAGACCGTTTGCTTTGTTCACCCCGAGGTTCCCAGTACCCAGAACTGTGCCTAGCACTAAGCAGGGACTTCATAAGCATCTGCTGTCTGAACTGTCACTGCCGCCAGCTTCCCCCTTCTAAATCACTGGCATCCTCACTGCCACCGTGATCTTTTTAAAACGTAAACTGAGTCACGTCACTTCCCTGCTTAAAATAATCCCATGGTTCCCNAGAACTGTGCCTAGCACTAAGCAGGGACTTCATAAGCATCTGCTGTCTGAACTGTCACTGCCGCCAGCTTCCCCCTTCTAAATCACTGGCATCCTCACTGTCACCGTGATCTTTTTAAAACGTAAACTGAGTCACGTCACTTCCCTGCTTAAAATAATCCCATGGTTCCCCACTGGCTTTGGGATACAAATGTTAGGTATGTTTCAAGACTACTATAGATAGCTCTTATCACAACTGATGCGCTCCCGTTAAGACTGCAAGCTCCAGGCGGCAAGGACCATGTCTTGTTCATCTTTTCATTTCAGATGCCCAGCAGAGTGCCAGGAATTCTGTAGGCCCATCGTGAATGCAGAACAAAATCAATCAACCAAAAAGGGCATAGCAACTACTATAAGGCTAAATTAGAATTCGATAACTCAATAAATACCACATTTAAAGCCAATAAAGGGGATTCCCTGCTGACTCAGTGGTAAAGAATCCACCAGCCAACGCAGAGTTTATGGGTCCAATCCCTGGCCACAGGTCGTGGAGCAACTAAGCCCGTGGGCCACAGCTACTGAGCCTGCGCTCTAGAGCCCGGGACCCCCAAGTCCTGAGCCTGCGCTCTAGAGCCCGGGACCCGCAACTCCTGCGCCTGCGCTCTAGAGCCCGGGACCCCCAAGTCCTGCGCCTGCGCTCTAGAGCCCGGGACTCGCAACTCCTGCGCCTGCGCTCTAGAGCCCGGGACCCGCAACTCCTGCGCCTGCGCTCTAGAGCCGGGACCCACAACTACTGAAACCCGAGTGTCCAAGAGCCCATACTCCTCGATAAGAGAAGCCACTACAATGAGAAGCCACACATCACAACTAGAGAGAAAGTCAGAGCAGCAAGGAAGACCCAGCACAGTCAGAAATAAATAAATAAAAGTCAAAGAAAAAATACACTTAAAGCCAACGAAGCAAAACTGTGTACAAGACTTCTCCTGGTTTTCCTTCGTAAGCAACCTGGGTGGGGGTCATGCTCACAATTCTGAATCTAGCTTTGGATTTTGTCATCCAGATTTTACCTGGCAGGCAGCCAGCCCCTCACCATTTTCTGAAAGAATGGTAGGAGGAGGAAGAGAGAGAAGTAAAGCAAATCTACCCATGCTGTTTTCTTGCGAGCAGCTCTGGGAAAAGGGTTAGGAAAGGCAGCAAAACACCTGAGCCAAAATGCAACTCAGGGAGTCTCCCTCCATGGATTTCAAACGTCCACATTCTCTCTGTCATCTATTAGCAGAGAAAATCCAATGCTGGCTATTCTGCTTTATAAAACAGCCCACGACATCTAGGGAATTTCTGCAGAACTGTCTCACCAATAGAATGGAAATTGTTACTTCTAGAAGAATTTCCATTAGCCCTTTGAAATCCTTCAACATTCATTAAGGCCAAGGAGTTTTCACCTAATTCAATCTGATGGGTGCAAGAACAGGGTCTTTCTAGGGAATACAGACTCCCAAATTGTTCAGTTGGGAAGTAAGGGGAGAATTTATTACTTAAAATCAAAGGGAAATGAAAAGAGGCCAACCCAGAATGTTATCACTCTCTTTCTCAGGTGGGGGATTGAGTTCCAAGTTTTTCTGCTCCCTTCACATGGCCTCCTTACTCAGCATCTAAAAACTTTGAGTCTTGGGCACACCCAGCTAGGTTCTCTTCTAATGTAACAGAATCTGCTTCAGCAAAGCCATCTCCAGACTCCAGAAATGATAGGTTATAAATTACTGAGTCTCCCACTGGATATAATGAAGTGCAAGTTAGTGCCGTCCTGAATGACCACTTCACGTGCTGCCGCTGCTGCTAAGTCGCTTCAGTCGTGTCCGACCCCATGCGACCCCATAGATGGCAGCCCACCAGGCTCCCCCATCCCTAGGATTCTCAAGGCAAGAACACTGGAGTGGGTTGCCATTTCCTTCTCCAATGCATGAAAGTGAAAAGTCAAAGTGAAGTTACAGTCGTGTCCAACTCTTCGCAGCCCCATGGACTGCAGCCTACCAGGCTCCTCCGTCCATGGGATTTTCCAGGCAAGAGTACTGGAGTGGGGTGCCATGGCCTTCTCCGGGCCTAGCTCCTCTCTGCTCACCAATGCATTCAGCTGCAGAACCCAAGGAGGGGAGGGGAGGGAACAAGGCTCTTGGGTTTCTCAATCTTAATGGCTGCTTAAAGAAGCTAAACTAAAACAACAAAATGAGTAAACCTTACACAGAGAACCTCCAGAGATCCTCAAAACTGCATTCAAGACATCCACGTATACAGTCAATCTCAAGGATAACAATGACTTTCCTCTCGAGTTAAGTACAAGCGATCTGTTAGGCTTGAGACCATTCAAAATTCCTGTCAAGGATCTGTCAATATGGGAGCCAAAAACCATCCATTCATTTGGCCCTGCTGCCCAGTCTCTTTACAAGGCCATCTCCTCTTACTGTTCATTTAACAAAATTGGAGCCCCTTAACTATTTTCAAATCCCTTTGCCAATGGTACAGGGTCAGAACATCCTACTCCCTGGCTGAAAATCAACAGGATAACCTACCAAACACCACTCTGAAAGTACTGAAATCCATGGATTACAAGAGGAAAGAAAAAGTTAACAATAAGTCAACCAAGTACATGCTGTGCTAACAGCACCCTCTAACCCCCCAGCCTACTCTGCCTAATCCTACCTGGGTTGGACTCACCTCATGAGATAGACCTATAGAGTCTCAAACTAAAACAGGAACAGCTGAGCTGGTTCTTCAACACCCAAGAAGCAACAGTAAATCTTTAAGACCAGACAAGATTTTGATGAGAAAGGGAGAGTTTCAGATGAATGAAATGCTAGGAAGTGGTGGAACACCAGGGCAACAGGGGGCAGAAGTTAAGCTGAAGCCAGATAGAATCTTGCTTAACTGGGTATTAGGCATGGGCTCAGGTAACTATAGGAGAAGGCAATGGCACCCCACTCCAGTACTCTTGCCTGGAAAATCCCATGGACAGAGGAGCCTGAGAGGCTGTAGTCCATGGGGTTGCTAGGAGTCGGACAGGACTGAGCGACTTCACTTTCACTTTTCACTTTCATGCATTGGAGAAAGAAATGGCAACCCACTCCAGTGTTCTTGCCTGGAGAATCCCAGGGATGGGGGAGCCTGGTGGGCTGCCATCTATGGGGTCGCACAGAGTCGGACACGACTGAAGCGACTTAGCAGCAGCAGCAGGTTAACTATTCCATCCTGGGATGCTGACACACAGAGGCCAGCCAAATTCAGGGTGACGGAAGCAAGAGTGTCAGAATCAGGGGGTAAAACACAAGATTCTCAGAGATGAATCGCTACCAGAGGGAGGCAGAACTCCACAGTGGGTGACTATTGATCCACGGATTCTCAATAAAAACCTCACACTGGCTACGAGCAGGGTGCAAGCTGTAGTCCCCAGGGAGGAGGTTGACACGTAACAAAAGTCATTCAGTCTTAGAGCTCAGACTATGTACTCTACTAGAAGAAATCAAAGCCCCCTGAAGAGACAGCTCATTCCACTTCTCGGGCAGAGCCTGGAACATCTCGTGCCAGAAACCAAGGAAGCTATCAAAGTTCAACGGGGTCATGTCAAAAGAACATGGGATGGGGCTTCTTTGGTGGCTCAGTGGTAAAGAAATCTGTCTGCCAACGCAGAAGACACAGGTTTAATCCCTGATCCTGGAAGATCCCAGACAGAGCAACTAAGCCGTGCACCCCAACTACTGAGCCTGTGCTTTAGAGCCTGGCAGCTGCAGCTACTTAGCCTACATGCCGCAACTACTGCTTCTGCCTAGAGCCTGTGCGCTGCAACAAGAGAAGCTATCTTAATGAGAAGACCACACACAGCAACAAAGAGTAGGCCCTGCTCGCTACTAGAGAAAAGTCCGAGTGGCAGTGAAGACCCAGAACAGCCAGAAACAGATAAAGACAAAATTTTTTAAAAGTTTATAAGAACATGGGATGAACTTGAAAGGATGTCCACTGATGAACGATAAGACAATGTGAGCGTCCAAAACAACAAAGAATGAATGTAATGGGTTGAAGCAATCTATTACATAATAAATCTGTGAGTTCATCATAGTATTTTTGAAAAAACCAAAAAAATTGTTGGTCACCATCAGAAATTACTGAACTGTGGTGCTGGAGAAGACTCTTGAGAGTCCCTTGGACTGCAAGNGACTAAGGTCCGTCTAGTCAAGGCTATGGTTTTTCCTGTGGTCATGTATGGATGTGAGAGTTGGACTGTGAAGAAGGCTGAGCGCCGAAGAATTGATGCTTTTGAACTGTGGTGTTGGAGAAGACTCTTGAGAGTCCCTTGGACTGCCAGGAGATCCAGCCAGTCCATTCTGAAGGAGATCAGCCCTGGGATTTCTTTGGAAGGAATGATGCTAAAGCTGAAACTCCAGTACTTCGGCCACCTCATGCGAAGAGTTGACTCATTGGAAAAGACTCTGATGCTGGGAGGGATTGGAGGCAGGAGGAGAAGGGGATGACCGAGGATAAGATGGCTGGATGGCATCACGGACTTGATGGACGTGAGTCTGAGTGAACTCCGGGAGTTGGTGATGAACAGGGAGGCCTGGCGTGCTGTGATTCATGGGGTCACAGAGAGTCAGACATGACTGAGCGACTGAACTGAACTGAATTGATGATGTTGTGTGCAAGCTAAGTTGCAGTCATGTCCTCCTCTCTGTGAATCTATAGACTATAGCCTACCAGGCTCCTCTGTCCGTGGGATTTCCCAGGCAAGAATCCTGGGGTGGGTTATCATGCCCTCCTCCAGGGGGTCTTCCCAAATTAGAGATAAAACCCAGGTCTCTTATGTCTCCTGCATTGGAAGGTGGGTTATTTTAGTTAATACTAACATTTTTGAGCTTCCCTGGTGGTCTGGTGGTTAGAATTTCGCCTTCCAGTGCAGGGAGCATGAGTTCAATCCCCAGTCAGAGAACTAAGATCCTTCGTGCCTTGTGGTAAAAAAAAAAAGCAAAACATAAAACCAGAAGCATTATTGTAACAGATTCAATTAAGACTTTAAAAATATGGTCCACATAAAAAATATTTAAAAAAGAATTACTTATGAAAAAAATACTAATGCAACAATATTGGTTCATCACTGCAGTGTTAGTCGCTCAGTCGTGTCTGACTCTTTGTGACCCCGTGGACTGTAGCCTGCCAGGCTCCTCTGTCCATGGAATACTCCAGGCAAGAATACTGCAGTGGGTTGCCATGCCCTTCTCCAGGGGATCTTCCTGACTCAGGAATTGAACCCAGGTCTCCCACATTGCAGATAGGCTGTTTACCATTTGAGCTGCCTGGGAAGCCCTTTGGTTCATTGGTTGTGACAAATACAGTGCATTAGTTATGTCAGTTATGTATTAATTAATATAAGAGGTTAAAGACAGAAAAAATTTTCTGTACTATCTTTGCAATTTTTCTGTAAATCTAAAATAATCTGAAAGTAAAAAGTTTATTTAGAAGAAAAATTTAAAAGTAAAACAAGTTACATATAAAAAGATACATATCATATAGACCCATTTGTGTGAGAGTCAAGGAAACAGTATTCTAACTTCTAGTAGTAGAGAGTAAGCATATTAGCAATTTCCTGGGGCCAAGGATGGAGACTGAGGACTTACTCTGTTGATCTGAAGGAATATTTGAGGGTGATAAAAGCATTCTTTATAGTATGTCACTGTGTGTGTGCATGTATTTGTCAAACACATTAAACTCTACAGCTAAAATGTATAGATTTTATTATATGTAAATCATATCTCAATAAAGTAAATTTCTTTTAAAAAAGGAAAAAAATAGTATCATGCTAAATATGTGTAATATAACCATACTCCTGGGTAGAGAGAATCTATCTTGCAAAATTGAGAAAAGATTTACTTATTACTCCACATATCATAGATTGCTATTAAAAAAAACAGCTGATGACTGATTTGCTTCATCTTCCTTCAAACCAATCTTTTTGTTTGCTTGTTTTTTAATGATTAGAGACTTTTTCTTTTGTGATTTTGCTTTGACTTTTTCATTATGTGACTACTTCCTTTGTGGAAAATGATCATCTCAGAGGGCCTGTCTGGAAAAAAAATAATGTAATTCATTATGCTATGCAAAATTAAGATAATAGAAATAGTAACTATGTGGCTAGAATACATTTCAAATAAAGAGATTCATACATGTCATTTAATCTTGTTCTGAAAGCCTCTCCAATTAAAGAAGCCAAGAGAGCTATTAATAACAGAAGGCTGAACACCACAGTGAAGTGTGGATGCTGACTTCTTAAACAGGAAAAGAACAGCTTTTTAATTGGACTGGGTGCTGTTTTGCTAAAGTCACCAGGGAAAAAAAAAAGATTATTCCTTGGCAGCAAAATACTTCCTGTCCACACCAATGATAAAGAATGAAATAGAAAAAAAATCCCTTTTCTTTCCATAGGGACTATTGACAATCATGTGTAGTCATTCAGACATGCATTTACTCGTGCCCATGAGGTGCAGATGGAGAAGGAAATGGCAACTCACTCCAGTACTCTTGTCTGGAAAATTCCATGGACAGAGGAGCTTGGCGGGTTACAGTCCACGGGGTCACAAGAGAGTCGGACATGACTTAAGTGACTAAACAACAACAATGAGGTACAGTACACTAGACACGAGGATACACTTTTCTATTATAAATCCCTCTGACGCCTGGTGGAAGCCAAGGTGATGACAATCTCAAGCCAAACAAAATGTGTTTTGTCCACTTCTTTGCAAGGCCTACAAGTGATCTAAACTTCTGTGTAGGCTAGGATTTTTAAAGAATGAGGCAATATTTGAACTGAACAAAGGTCATATGTAGCTTTACTTGAAATATAAACAGATTTTCTTTTATCCTAAAAATACTCTAGCTCCATAAACATCCTAATCTGAAAGCTGCTCATGTGAGTCAGATGTTGAAATGACCAAATGACCAGTGTAAATTCTATAGCAATACTATACAATAGAAGGAAGATACCCTCTTCCTTTCTAGCTTCCCTTTCATAATTAAATGCAGAAACAAAAACATACAACACTTTATTCTAATAATTAATACACATTTCCCTCTNCTCCATAAACATCCTAATCTGAAAGCTGCTCATGTGAGTCAGATGTTGAAATGACCAAATGACCAGTGTAAATTCTATAGCAATACTATACAATAGAAGGAAGATACCCTCTTCCTTTCTAGCTTCCCTTTCATAATTAAATGCAGAAACAAAAACATACAACACTTTATTCTAATAATTAATACACATTTCCCTCTGAGACACGGCACTTCAATAAAACTAATGTTCAGAATTTCATTTTCATGAAAATGTTTTCATTATAGTTAATGAAGGAGGTATTGGTGGATTGAAACTTTCCTCAGACATAAAATGAAGATAATTAGTGGTCTTTCTAAGTATATAACCTTGAAAGTGGTGCAAAGATATCATTTAATAGATAAAAGTTCAATAAAATAGGAATGCAAATAAAGCTACCATTCTTATAAACAGGAAATTTTACACCATGTTGCCTAAAGGATTCTTGATTCAAATAAAGTGAATTAATTCAAAGTACATTTTTAAAAAGTTTTAATTGGTAGATAATTGCTTTATAATATTGTGTTGGTTTCTGCCATACAACATCACAAATCAGTCATAATTATATGTGTGTGTGTATGTGTGTGTGTGTGTGTGTGTACAACTCCTCCCTCTTAAACCTCCCTCCTAACCCCCATCAATTTCTGCCCCTTCATGTCTTCACAGAACTCCAGGCTGG